>WBMZ01006792.1:0-120139 GCA_013400975.1 Atrichornis clamosus
CATACCAGCCACTGTGCAGAAAAATATTTGTTTTGGATCCAGTGGCTACTCCAGAGACCATAGATGCCATCACACATAACACTCAGGAAAAGAACATGTCCAAAATAAGAACAGGTATTGCTTATACATAACCTCTCCTTATTCATCATTCAGCAGAAACTGCTGATGTTCTTATACTCTCTGCTCTTTACATTTTGTGTGCACTAGGAATGTTATAAAAAATAACTATTTAAGATTTCTTCTTTCAGCATGAAGGCTATTAGATCTTATGCTGGTAGACAAATAGCCTTACTAAAGGAAAAATAATATGGAATTGTCATTTAACAGGGAAAAACTCCTACCCAAAATGCAACATTTATTAGTCTTACACTTTTTTCTTTTTCCAAGAGTCTTTTTTTTTAACAGCAAAAAGCACATTGTGTGACTACTAAGCATATATATTTAAGATTTAGGGACACCTTAATACGAAATTAAAGAGCTAGTTTTTATTTACCAATAGCTGCCAGACTACACCTGTAGCTGTAGGAAGGGGGCCTTCTTCTCCAAGACTTCCCTTTTATACTGTGATGAAGAATCCAGAGTCTACATCTACCATGGGATGGCTTTTGTGGCACAGCTGTGCCAAGAGAAGTACTACAGAAATATCCACTCCTCTTTCTGAGGTCTTATGTCAAAGGCATAAACCTGTTGTCTTACCTCAGATGTGGAGAGATTCTAGTCACATTAGCAGGACCTAACAGCAACCGGGTTTGTCCTGGTGTGCGCAAACGAGAAGGAGGAAGAGGAGGAGGAGGATTTATCCTTTCCGAGACAAACTCCTCCTCCGGGAAGCGAAGGGGGGTGGCATAACGATTGTTACAGAGCTCCTCCTCCTCGACTAGGCTAGAAAACTCCGCCTCACTCTCCAGCTCCCCGCATATCTAGGCAATCTACAATTTAATTGTCTCTCACGAAAGACTCCCTTAACCGGTTTTTCAAGTTCTCGATCGTCCTCCTTTCAGCGCTTAGCATTTCCTCTACCTTCCGGAGGGCAATGGGTTCTGTCTTCAGGCTAATTTCCAAGGTTTTATTTAGCTCAGTCAATTATCTGTCTTGGTGCTTGGTGATGTGGTTATCTTTTTGAGCTGCCATCAGTCACCCCTGGCACTGCAGAAATCAAAGTTTTCCCTTTACCAGTTTGATTTGGGTTTGTTTTTTTTTTTCTTTTCTTTTGCGTTGTCCTTGATTTTCTCTGCAATCAGCTGTGGGTTATGGCAGTTATTCTCAGTCCAGATTTCTCTGCTTGGGGCTGGGCAAGTTTTATAAGCTTTCAACAGTTCCCTTAACGGAGAACAATCCAGGTCTGGCATGACATTTGCTGGATAACACCAGTTTTAACTGAAAACTCACTCTCCTTTCTTCACCTAGCAGTTATCTCCTCACAAATACCTCTTCACCAACCAAAGCATCCTGCCGACTACACCAACTTAAATGTCACACCCCCGACACTTCATGCACGGGCTAAACCAAAGTTCTTTCACTCTGGGTAGACGCAGAGGAGGAATACTGACCAGATATCCTCAAGAGGTGAAAAACACACAAAAGTTTACTGGCAAACTACAGAAAATCAAGGAACTTTAGCAAATGATTTAGCACAACATAAAACATTTATCACAGGGTGGACTTAGTCCATTCGACTTCGAAACCTTTAAAGCCATTCGATGTTATACTCCATGAAAAGAGAGAGTTAGCAGAAGAAAGGGAGAAAAACAGAAAGACTGGAAAAATACAGAAAAACAGACATACAGCTACCATCTCTTGGGTTCCAGCGATGTAATGGATAGAAATGTAATGGCTGGGTTAGGCTGCACTGGGGGCTGCCCCCAAGGTGCCATGACTGACAGACACTGCGGGGCTGGGGGCACGGGTGGCAGGGCACTGCCTCACCACAGCACAGCCTGACCCACCCCCTACCACACACATTCCAAGCATCCCAAGATGTCTCGAAACACATTTCCTGTCTCTGACTGCATGACATTGGGAGTTCAGCGTGGGTGTATTTCTGAGAGGGAAATGTCTCATAACTTGCCGTTAACATCCAGAGTGTCAGAGACCACCTCCTCCTATTCCCTGAAACGAGCTGAGCTCTCTATCTCTCTCATGCAGGTCTCTGTATGCTTTGGGAAAGAAGGAAAGGTGATAGGAAGCCTTTCCTGCCTTTGTGCAGATGGAAAGATTTCCATAATGACTACCAGCATCCAGAGTTTTGGAAACTCTGGTAATCCCACATGTAATACACTCCCATAACAACCCCTGCTTTATGATATTAAAGAGCTCTTTTTAAAGACCCAGCAGCACAGAGGTCTTGTGTGTCTTCTCTTCCTTCTCATAGCCAAGAGGGAAATATCTGAGACTGAGGAATGGGTAAGGCAGAGAGGAGGATTTAACTTTGGTGACTGTGAGCTCAGGACAGCAAACTCTCAATTATTGTATCTCTTAAGAAACCAGCTGGTTCAACATCTGTGCCTGACAGCGTGGGAGAGTGGCTTTTGGACAGGGGGAAAAAGAAAATAAATCACTTTCTCAGGGAGTTTGTGCTGTTGCTGCCTGCAGATGTGTTTGGTGACAGCCCTGGAGTGTCCCCCTCTGGTCCCACTCCCAATGGCTTCTCAAGCAGTGCCCTGCACAAGTGGGGGAGCTGGAAGTGTTTTCACCCAGCCACAGCCAGGCAGACAAGGCTCCACCCTCCTGCACAGCCCTTTACTGGGAGCATTGCACCAATAGTGCCCTATGCCCGTTGGAAAAACACTTATCCATACTTGTAGAAATCATGTAATAAGCCACAGATTACAAAAACATATGCAGGAAAACACGTTTATCCCATCTGTATGAAATGCTGTCTCTCCTACAGACAGTAAGCCAAAGATCCTCACAGGTCACCCTGCACTTCAGTACTGCAGCACTGGAGAGAACGCCCCAGTTGAGTAAAAAATAAAATAAAATAAAATAAAATAAAATAAAATAACCTCTTTTGAAGAACACCTGTTCTCCAGGAAATTTTGAACAATAACTTTAAAGAAATAGAGCACAGGATGCAAGGTCATAGTTTCCAGAAACAACCAGTGCAGGATGAGAGTCGTGAAAGGCTCTTAAACCCCATCCAGTTCTAAACCCCCGTCCTATGGGAAACTAGATTTATTTGAAGAGACTCAAGTTCAGTCCTTGAAAACACTGGTGGCATTTAAAAATCTTTGCCTGAGAAGTTCAAGGTAGAGTTTGATGCAACAGCTGTGGGCTATTGTGAAGAGCAACAAGGCAGAGTCTCACTCCTTGTGTTTCCTCACAGCTCCAAGTCAATGTGTGTGCGTGGGCTAGGAGGAAAAGTGATGAGGTTGAAAAGCAGAAAACGGATGTGTTTCCTTGATTTGCTTTTCTAGCACCTGGAACTGCCTCACTGCTGTGTGTGAAGTGCATATTGCAGAAGTGCTCAGCAAGGATGGAAAAGGTCATCCCTTCTGCCAGCCCTTTTAATCAAATGATCTTAATTGTACATCTTTAGGGCTCTTGTATTTTTGAACAATGATTAAACCTGATCTAAATAAATAAACTCCTCCAAGCACCAAAAAACATATCAGCATCACTTTCCCAACCAACACAACAAGGATTTAATACCGGGGAAGCCCCACCAGAGTAGGGCCTCACATGAGTGCCTTTACAGGACATGCACAAGTGCCAGGTGTGCTGCTTTAAATACTTCACAGAATCATAGAACAGTCCAGGTTGGAAGACATCTAGAAAGATCCTCTGGTCCAGCCTTCTGTGGGAAAGGGAACCTAGATGGGAATAATTACCCTGTTCAACCACATTTTGGAAAACCTCCGTGGATGGGAACTCTACCACATCCCTGAGGAGATTATTCCACAGAATGATTGTTCTTTCTGTAAGAAATACCTTTGTGATACTGAGATAAAACCTCTCCTGGTGCAACTTGTACTCATTGCTCCTTGTCTGCTCTGTGTGGTTACTTACGAAAAGAGAGCATCCATCCTCATTGTAGCTGCCCTTTAAGTCCTATAATGAGGTCCTCCAGAAGTTAGGGAGGAGACCTAACTGCTTCAGTCTTTCTTCACAGGGCAGTTTCCTTAGACCTTTGATCCTGCTTTGGATCCTTTCCAGTCTGTCCGTGTTACTCTTTAACTGAGGGGTCCAGAATTGGACACAATATTCCAGCTGTGGCCTGATTAGAGTGGCATAATCCTATCTCATATCTCTCCTAGGTTTAGCTGAGCCTTACCCTTCCTGACCGTGGCTTTGCATGTCCCAGCAAGGTTCCTGTAGTCCTTGATGGGTATTTGGCCACCTTCCCACAGTCAGTATTTGTCTTTTTATTTGGTGTTCAAGCACATCCCTAAGCTCACTGCTAAGCCAGGTTGGTCTCTTGCTCTGCCTTCTCCCTCTCCCTTTGTAGGGGATGTTCCTGAGTAACTCCCACACTTAAAAGCTCCTTGTGCTCTCCATGGATGTTTCCCAGAGATCCTCTCACAGCTGGGTTCTGAGGATATTGAAGTTTCAGGGGTGTCAACCCTTTTGAAATCCAGGGGTTTTGCCCTACTAGTTGTCTTCAGTGTGCTTAGCAGGATCTTAAGCTTTACAACGTTATTATCACTATATCCAAGGGCAACAGTGGTAAATATTATCAGGTTGTGAGCAGTAAATCCAGCAGTGTGCAGTTCCAAGTCAGCATGTCCAGCATCTGCAGCAGGAAGCATGCCTTCCAGGATCCTTATGGATGACTTGTGCACTGCTGTGCAGCAATTGATTATATAACAGTCATGACTGATTCGGGACTGGGGGGTGACTCGGGCAGGGAGTGTGAAGCTGGAAATTGTGGCATAACATTGCCAGAAACGGTGTTGTGGATGAGGTTTAGTGGCTCACACAGATCTGAGCTTATGAGGTTTTTCCTCCCACACTGGGAGGGCTTGGCCCTTGTGTCCTAACACCTGTTTTGCACTGGGTGGTGCTGGTTCATCACGATTCCAGTGAAAAGGCACTCAGACCCGGTGAGGTATCAAATGCTGTTTATTAGCATTTATTTAGCACTAACACGGCAGCACTTTTTTATTAGCACTAGTTTTTATTAGCACTAACACGGCAAGATGGGAACAGCAGTGACCATCTTCTGTCCCTTTAGATGCTGAGAACCCTGAGTGCTGTAGCATCCACACACAGCACACTGACCACACCCCATCCATAAGTGTGGCAATTCAAGCTATTACAGGAGGGTTTTTTCTTACAGCATAAGAACTCAACCATTCCTGCTGTCAAACAGAAAGGATGTCCTTCTTGCTGCATGGTTAGACAAAGCCAAGGACACACAGGTGGGTCGACCCCTCCATACCCAGCAGGAGCTGCAGGCTCCTCTGTAAGAGTGGGCTGAGTTTTTCCTTTGGACAAGGGATTTGTGCATCACAGCATGGGTCTGAAGGCCAGCCTGTTCTTGTGGCACAGGGCAGAAGAGCACAGCACAGTCCTGGGCATACTCAGGTTCACTGTTACGTGGATCACCAGCTCCTTCATGAACAGTGGTCTGTCAGTCAGGATTACTACAGGATCTCCCTGGAAGCACAGCCTCTTCCCATCTACCTGTGGATCCCATTTTATGTAAGGTCCTTCAGACTTCCTAATTGCTCAGTCCCACATGGGTGAACTTAAGAGGAGTAGGAGGAATTACCCATGTTTAGAGCATGGTCTCTGCTCCTTGTAACATCCCTCCTTGAGTCTCCAGCAATGGAGCAAATCAGAAATACCTGTGTCTGAGCAACCTGATCTTATTGACAATGTCCCAGCTCATTGCAGGGGATTGGAACAGATGACCTCTAAAGGTCCGTTCCAACCCAAACCATTCCACGATTGAGGAAGGAGAGGGGTGCATGGATTTCTTCTTGGCTAAGCCAATGGAGATCACCATAGGGAAGCATTTGCCTACAGTCAGTCCCACTGACAGGGACAAAGATGAAAATTGTCCTCAGCTGCTGTGCTCTGCTCTAACCCCCAGAAGTCATCTCTTGATAAACCAAGAGAGGATAGGAATGACTGCAGGCTTATAGGGTCCAAGGGGAGCTGCTCCTCTGCTGCCAACATACGGCAAACATGTCCTATGAAAAGCAACCTCCCATGGATCCTCCTTGTGCCATGTGGGGGCTGTGGAGCAGAGAGAACCAGATTAAGTGTCCACATTAAAAGCTAGAAACCAAAGGTAACCCTTGGTTATCACATCTACCACAGAGATCAATGTCAGAATCCTGGGCATCAGTAAAGTGGTAAAATGGAGAGAAAGTGTGGAACAGAAGATGGGAGCCTGCAGGGTATCAGGAGGAATTTCCTCTCTGGTTCTTGAGGTGACTACTCCAACATATCACTGGAAAAGGTCAGTGGAATGGGAAGGGTGTAAATACATGTGACAGGCTGCAGACCAAGTTTATAAAATGACTCCAGAGAATTTCCCTTTCTATTGCAGAAAGGAAGTCAGCACTGATCCTATGGCGCTAAGAAATGATGAGGTGGATCCAGGAAGGATATAAAATAAGGATGAAATAGTATGTTGGAAACAGAAAAGTAGGACAATAAAGGTTAAAAGAGAAGATGAGGTAAAGGAAAAAAAGTCAAGTGTATAAGACAATGTGCACAGAGCAGAGAACAAGAACAATGTGGGGAAGGGACAGGGCAGTCAAAAAAAAGAAAGGAAGGGAAGAAGCATTCCTGAGAGACAACAAGCATTTTGGTGCCAGTCCAGTATGGATTAAAAAATCATCCAAGATCAGGGCTGAAGTATTTTCCAGGACCAATTCTAAAACATGCAATTCTGTGAATCAAAGGAAGTTTGCACAACACAGAAAAATGTGCTTAAGCATGTCCAAAGCAATTCTGGCTCTGGAAAACTGCTGTGGGGGACAGACAAAGTCCACCTTGCAGAAAATCAGCTCTGAGCTACTGTCCACACTGCTGTGCCCTCAAAAGACTATTTTTAGATTAAACTAACTTGAATGTAGATCATCAGTTCCCAGTAGAACTTCTCTTTCAAAACTTCTTCTTTGAAGTTTTTCATAGGTGAACAGTCTACCAACATTAATAGTTCAAACAAGTGAGTAGTGGACAAGATAATTACAAGGAACTGTCAAAAAAAGCAGAAATATGAAGAGAGTAACTCTCCAGGAAAAAAAAAATTGCTACTGTTGAGCTTTATCCCTTAAAGTGCAGAGGTGTTTGGATTTATCCTTTCTGAGTACTTTCACTTTTTATTTTTAGTTACAGCAGAGTATTTGTTTGACATGGATAATAGTTTCCTACATGTTTTTACTGACTGTGTATTTATTACTGTGTAACCATAATGCCTCTATCAAATGGGTGAAGAAGAAATTGCAACACTGTTTGGAATGTGTAGGTTGTCCAGGGAGGTGGCAGACGCCCCTGGAAACATCCCGGGCCAGACTGGATGGAACTTTGAGCAACCTGATGTCCCTGCTCATTGCAGGAGGGGTTGGGCCAAATGACCTTTAAAGGCCCCTTCCAACCCAAACCATTCTGTGATTTTATGAAGTTCATTCTGCAAAGCACATTCAGGATAAGCCCAACATACAGTGCCACCTCTTGGACCAAAAGGGACTTCTCTTAGGGAAGCTGGTACCAGATGGTCTCAGGATACATCCAGCCTGCTGGTCATGTGTTGACTTTGAGCCTCATGCAGAGACACTGCATAAAAAAACCCCCAAATTTGCTCCAGATCACTCTTGTCTTGAGCAGATCTTGATGGATCCTGAGTGCAAACATTAGCTATGGGATAAAATCACATTGGTGCAGTCCCTCTGCCAATTTTCCTCCTGGATGTGGGTGAAGGCTGTTGGCATCTTTTCACAAGCACTTACAAGAAGCCAACAAAACCAAAGGAGTGAACCTCACAATCTTCAAATGAAAAATTATAAAATGGTGATTGAGAAGGGATAAAAAGCTCTGGGAAGCCACAAATCTGAATAAATAAGCATCACTTTTATTGAATCATGAATAATTTAAGACTGGTACAATCATCAGCTTTATTCTCCATGACACGGGGTGGGGAAGGGGTAGAAACGGGGAAAGTGAGAAAGGGGAGGCATGATCTCAAACAGACCACTCACAAATTCCAATCCTAAATGAGAACTGAAAATTAAATAGGGAGAGGAGCAAATGGAAAACATCATAAACGTACACAAAATACTCAATTCCTAGTTTTCTCTTTAAAAATGGCTAGAAAAAATTCATCAAAATGCAGCACTTTTAATCAAATATTTACATTTCTATGTTACAATGAAAAAATGTACATCTTATAGAACATATTTCATAAACTGTTCCACTGGAAACGACTAGATCAAAACAGCAACCTTCCATTTAATATCGACAAAGATTTTTTTTTGCTTTGTTTTTGTGTATTTTTTTTCTTGAAAGAAAATTGCCACATTTAGACAAGATTTCATACACATAATATCGAAGTTAAGCATCAACAATGAAATATCAGTTTGCTTCTTCCAAAATGTACAAAAAGGCTAACCAATCCCCTCCCTCCCCTTCCCCAAATAAACCACATCTCATTTATGGCCTGTATCATTCCTGGCAGTTCTGAAGGAAAGAAAATGGTTTATTCTGTCAATTTGTAACTCAACACGAATGTTGCATAGTCTCTTGCATTTCTTGTTGATATTTTTTTAAACAAGCCAACTTTGTAAGGAAGAAAAAGGCAAAAAAAAAAAAAACCCAAACAAACCAGGTGTTTTGAAAAAGCCTTAAATGAGAAGAAAGTCACTTAAAGAAAGACTTAATCTATGAAAAGTCTTGATAAAAACTAAGACGTGTGCACAACAGGTAACCCTGCTTCCCGAAGTTTCAGAAAAGACACGGAATATTGTGATGCTCAGAATGACTAGCCTATTCAAAAATGCCTCTCTCACTTTAAGCCAAGCTAGTGTCAATAAAAAATAAAACATACTAGAAATTTCTTCCTGAGCTTAAGCACAGGATTAAAAATGAGAAAAGAAAGCACCCCATTCCCCACAAATAAAACACTATTTTAAACATGTCTTTTAGCACTCAGTTAAAGGTTAACGGAGACATTTTCTAGGTATCAAGTTCATTTAAAGCCCTAGCCCTGCAACTGGATTTTTTTTGTTTTTTACAGGTACACGCTCTATCTGCATGGATTCAGTTGGGGGATTAGGTACCAAAATTCACAGTAGTAGGAGGTAAAGTCAGTGCTGGGAAGCAGAATTGTCAAGACTACTGGAAAAATTAACTTCTCTCAAACTCATCATCAGCATCCTATGGATTTGATTCCATACAGATCTAATCCATTTTTTACAGTACCAAGAACTGGATTAGGAAAATTGGCTGAGTAACCCTTCTTATTCCATTCACTGAAATAATGAAATGGAGCTCATAAGGTTAAAACAGTAACAACACCAAGCTCTTCCCCCCATCATTAAAATATTTAAATTTTTTCCTTTTACAATATTTTTCTTTAAAAAAAAAGTCATCAGCACTTAAAAGTTGTAACAGGAGCAGATTCAAGACCAGCTTAGTAAGACAAAGTACAGTTATGTTACAGAAAGTCATGAGGTATAATAAAACGATCCTCTCAAGCTGAGCAACAGAAGCATGAAGTTGCCTGTTATATTCCTTTAAACCCACAAGCTCTTAAAAAAGTGTTTGTAATAAGATTTCCTTCTGTACATTGAAAAACCAGCATATTCCTGTAATTTATTATAGTTGAAAAGCTTTTTTTGTCCCTCCTGCACGGATAAAACAGCTCTTCAGTGATTTATTAGCTGCAGATTGATATGAACCTGAAAAGTTATCTCATTTCCCTCCTTTTTTTTTGTCACATTTAAACAAATTCTAGTATCTCATACAAACAATATTCACAGCAACTTATGATATTTCAAGAGATGACTTTAGCCCTGTTTCTTTAAATAAAATCCCATAATATATAGCACTAATTTAATCAAACACAATTAGTACAAAATAAGGCATCGCTTTAAAAGTCAGCACCAAAGGAGAGCTGGACAGGCTCGTACGAATCCCTACTGAGGAGTGACGTGTTGGCTGAGGTACAGCTGATGTGGTGGGGATGGTTGTGTCACAAGGAAAGTGCAACTCTTTGGGAGGTGTTCTTGTTCCCCAACAGAAGTACAAGCCTTAACACTGATAGTGTAGGTGTGTGCGATCACAGACGAGGAGAAATACAACCAGGTTCACAGCTCTGCCACAGCTCAAAAGTGTGGCACAGCTAAACTTAAAAGATGCAATACGCAGTACCTTATCTCGTTTTTTCCAGATCTGAATACTGCTAAAATACTATTTTTTTTTTCTTTGTAATTAAAAAGTCATGGAAATAAATATTGTCGCCAGAGTAGCACTGGAACTGTCACAGAGCTGAATTTTAATTAACCCCCTTATGGGTGTGCTGATTGGAATGAAATCTCTGAACAAAACCCAAAGTTTTTAGAAAACAGCTGTAACATTTCATGGCAAGAATTAAAAACTGAGAGTGCAATTCATCCCTTTGCAGGGGTGTAGCTCCCCTCGATGTACAGAGCTCACCATGCCTGTGCACTGCTAAGGGTCCTTGGGAGCTATAAGACTTCATGGGGCACAGCCCTTTCACTGACTTCTGCGAAAGAGGGAAGCCCCCTCTCCTCAGGGTCCACAAGTGGGGTGTAAACACCACAGAAGTCAGCCCAGCTGGTCATGTGGATGTAAATGGGAAGAGAATTGGGCCCTGACTAGCAAAGAGCTACCTGATCTTTCACTTGTAGCAGGATTGATTGTTACACAGTGTTTGAAAAAAACCTGATTTGTTCAGACTGTGTATATATTTCTATATATTCCTATTTATATATATAATCTTTATAAACACACAATGAAAGAAAGCCAAGGTCTCAGACTGGCAAGGAGAGCAGCGCTTTTTGTTCCTTTTTTTTTTTTTCTTTTCTCTTTTTAAAATATTTATTCAAACTTCCCTGTTTTGCAGCTTTGCCTTTATTGAACATTATTACCAAGGCAAGCAATATTGTTATAGCACCAGAACTATATGAAGCTGAGTTAAATCCACAAAGCTGATTGGTAAAAGTCCAGCCCTCACATAAATGTGTTTGGTCAGAAGCAGCATAGGCAAAATATTTCCTCTCCCCTCTCCTTCCAGACAGTACATGGCACAAAGCTGTTTGCTTCATAGCTGTGAAGCTTCCCCCCGCCCCAGTCACTTTGACTTAGTAATGGTGATTATTTTGAACATCTTCAGGATCTTAGGCATGAGAGCTTACAGCAACTAAAAAGAGGAAAACAAAGGAATAGTGCAGTTCTCATCATTGCCAAAAGATAAACAATACAAAGGTAGCTTGGGTTGCCTGCACCCAGGTTCAAGATTGCTTCAATTGTTCTTGCAGCTCTAATACTGAGATCCCTGCCCAGGAACGTTCTTTTTGTGAGTCTGTGATCAGGGTTCTTGCCAAGTGGAAACAAGCTCTCTCTATCGGAGGAAGATCACAACGTTGACTCCAGAGACGAATCAAGGATGTCATCGTGATGGCTGTTGCTATTGGAGTCGCTGTCGTAACTCTGGGGACTGGAGTAGTTGGCTGCTTCTTGCAGTCTCATTAGCATGTTCATCTGCAAAGAGAAAGAAATTAATGATTATTTATATTCTGAGGTAGAAATAATATTAACTCCACGTGACAGCTACAGTGGCATTCGCTTTGCCAGTGGGCAAGAAAGGAATGGAAGAAACAAGTGGAGTCAATAATACTGAGACTCAGAAAAGAGATATTAACTGTAAATCGTAGCTGCATTCAAGTTACTGATAAAACTGAGGAGAGTGAAGGGATTAGTCCACAGCCTAACCCTCTTCAGCAAGAGGATTCTGAAGCATCCTACCCATCTCTTCCTCTGACCCATGGAAATACTGACAGATCAGTCAAGAGGCAAATTTCAATGTTCTAACCCCTAGCTTGTTATTTGTGTATGTCCATATGAGCTAGTGACACCTGTATCACACATTCCATACTTCCAACTGTCCAGAAACACCTTGACAGAACAGCTTCAGGGCACTCGGTTTGCACAGCACCTTCATTTTCCTGCAGAACTGCACAGGCTTTCTGTGCAAACGCATTTCCCAAGATCACTTGGTGACTTCACCAGCAGCATTGTCTTCTCATTCTAAAACTCTTAATCACTCCTCAGCTGTCCTTCACTTATTAATTCCCTTTTTATTTCAGAAATGAGAGCTTACCAGAGGATCTCCTTCAGCACCACTCACTGGAACTTGCTTGCTGGTTGAGCCTTCCCGGGACACGGTGTAGCCATCAAAGCCCACGTCTTCAGGCCGCAGCTGGAGCAGAGAAGGCCACTCGTGGTGCTGTGGGGTGGCTGCCCAGGGGTAGGTGTCCATGACCCATTTGGCAGGGTCCTCCCAGGGTGTTCTCCTCCCATACAACTGGAAAAGCATGAAACCATGTAAAACTTTCCTAGCAGTGAACCATCTCCTCAGTGCCTACCTAACTGAAACTAATGTACCACGGTTCTTGGACTGCAGGAAACCCTTGCAAGCAGGGCTGAATGTGAGATTTTCCTTACCCTAATGACATACAAAGCCATTTGTAATGGCACTGGTTTGAAAGCTGCTGACCATCTTCTCTGAGACTGCAGTGCCCTTCTCTTGGCACCAGCTGAAGGAAGAAACACCTGAAAATAACACCACCTAACAAAGTCAACTTAAACAACGTCAACACACAAAAGCAGCCATTAGTGCTGACATCTGGATCACACTGGCAGCTGCCTTATAAACCACCACCCGTGGAAGAGGAAATGTGAGATCTGTTACCAGGCAATAATGATGGATGTTAAGGTATAAAGTTTTCAAGTCAGATTTTTTTCGTATTCAGCCAAGAAAAAGCACCAGCAGCATTTGTCTATGGTCATGTTCCTAAGTAAACAAGCTCTGTTTCAAAAACTTCTTTCTGTATTGAATAGACTGCATTACTGAATCCCAACATATTCTCCTTGTTATATTTCATTTGCCTTAGTTACACAATACATTAATTTTAATGCCTCATGACTTTCAAAAGCATAAATACTACTTCAAGTGACTTTAAAATGTCCATTTCCACTTCATAAATTTTACCATCAGCATCCTTCAGCAACTGGAGTTTGCCTCTGACATTTTGTCACTTGAATTTAGAGAACCGTCCCCTTTCTTTATCCCCCTGAACAGGGGGAAAGCAAGGGTCTAGCAAAGAAATTCACCAGTTCTCTGATGGATCTAAGACCATCTAATTTTCCTCAACACTATTTCTTCTTAGTATTTTTTGTGGGTTTAAATTTGGCATGCACAAAGTATTAAATTGCTCTAAACACCAACACATGGCGTGTTGTGAAGCAGGAGGGAGCAGAGGTGCCAGCAGATGGTGCTGGCAACCTGACACACAGCCTCTTTCACAGCCCAAACTCTTCATCCTGGAGCCCTACTATATTATCTTTCCAGCATAATGCCTTCAAGATGTGGGAAACCAGATTTCCTATTTTAATCTTGTCCTCAAATTACAACGATATATGTAATTTGGTAAGTGGCGAGGATTTTATATTTTTTATCTCTTTTCTCCCTCAAAAGTCTGCATGGATCCTAGCTCAGGAGAGACTAAATGAGTTACTACTCTCTTCCATAGCAACCAGGTCTGTCCATCCCTCCCACTAGCACGTTTTCCAGGGAGAAATTCCTGGGACAAGGATGAAACAGGCTGCTTCACAAAGCATGAAAGAAAAGTCACTGGAATACAAATGACAGGGGCAGGAAGCCACAGAGACTCTGGGTCCTCTTTTTGCTGGTGCTGCATTCTCTATTGATACACCAAGCAGGAAGAACTTGGGTTTTATACAACCTTCTAATTTTCACATCCCTGTTCTGAAGAACAAAACAAGTCAGCTCCAATGGGAGCAATTATTGCAAGGATCCATTTGGCTTGCTTGTATTTTACCCAAAATATTTATCTAAATGAGAAACAGAAATATAAAAATAGCTCAGAGCAGATCCACAGAGATCAGAGTGAAATTAGCAGTCCGCCTTTGCTTTCTGGCAGACAAATTCAGGAAAGAAGATGTGTTCTCAGAGGAGTCTTTGTGGGTGTGGGGAACAGAAGATAGCCCCAAATGAAACCCACATTTCTAGTATTGGCTCATTCACTAGCACCGCTCTGGCTACTCTTCAAGTACTAAAGTGTATTCTTATCCATCAACTAAACAAAAGAGAAATTATTTAAACAGAGATGAATTAGTGCAATTTGGGGAAATGGGACTAAAGCAGATAAAGAATATAAAGCACAAAGTGAGAAACTGAAATCCTTACACCTGGAACACAAGCCGTTCAAATAACCTAGAGGAAAGATGGAGATATTGGGCAAAACAAGCAAGCCAAAGGGTGGTTTTATCAATTGCTCTCTTTCTTTCCACTTCTATTACTAATTTTTCAATGCTTTCCACACGTACTGATGAGTGATATGAGAGCTTCAAAACACAGTACAAGGAGTCTATGCATTACTGTGAGTATCAGTTTTCTTCCTTTCAAGAGGAAACAAAGTCACCTGCTCTCCTTTCTCTTGTTTCAGGTTGAAAATACTTCTGGCTCCCATTACCTGCCTTTATAGGAAGTTTTATGTAAAATGGTTCTATTTCTAGCAAAGTTCCCATGTGTGTTTTGTACTCCAGGACCTATTGTTTTCCTCACATCTAAGAGTCTACCACAATTGTCCCAAAGAAAATGAGCTCTCCAAGTACTGACTCCAAATTTCAAATGGCAATTGCAGTTCTCCCCAAATTTTAACCAAAACTTGAAGAATTCATGTATTTCACAGATTTGTAAGAAGTCATTAGTAAAAGCTTAGTCCAAAACCACCTTTTAAAGTAAGCGCTACTGGGCTTATTCTGTGAACAGAGAACTGATGAATAAAAAAGCTCTTTTTTCCTACTTGCATGGCAAGTCCGTAGCAATCCTCTGCTGAACTGTCCCTCCTGATTCCAACAAGTTTCTTAGTCATACAGACACCAAAAATTGGATGGCAGTGCTTAAAACTTCCAAGTGCCTGGAGTATGAATCTGTTACTAAGTACAGGCAGTCGATGATTTCACTGTGGCCTCTGAAAGAAGCTACTAAAAAAATCATCCTGTACACTGAGAAGTAATCAAAATGTCACTGATACTGATCCTGTAACTCACGAATAAGTTTCTCTCCATACACAGATTTGCTCCTATGCTGAAAGATTTGATTTCCAAAGGAAAATTGTACATAATGAAGTTAATGACCACAAGCACATTTTTCAGATGCCCAGGGCAATTTTAAGGTGTGCTTCTGGAACATGGTATTGAAAGGTATTTATGTGTCTAACTCCTCCCACTGAAAACATCAGTAGTTTGACATGGCATCAGTTTTTTCACACTCTATTTCAAAAGTGCTTGAAGAGACTAATTCTGCTTGAAATTACTGACAATTTTGGTTATATTTTCACGGACATGCAGGTATTCAATGTGCAAAGTTGTATCTATAGAAAATGTTGCCACTACTGAGTTTTTGTTACCTTTTGAACAGATGCCATGCTAGACCTATGGTTTTTCACTTTTGCCTGCTCACCTGTAGCCCTTCTCTAACTGCCTCCAGGAGATATGGAATGATGGAGTAGTTCCACAAGTCAGTAAACCAAACTCTGGAACCATCTACATCTATTGGACAGGAGAGGAAGAGCCGTGGACCTGGAGAGGGAAATTCAGATATTACACTCAAATCACAATCATGATAAGCATCAAAAATAGGATTTATAAAGTAAGGTTTTAAAGAAACCTTTTTTTTAACCTAATACAGCACAAGGAAATGTACAAAGATGCACCTGATATACAAAGGAAATAAAATACATATATTTACATATGCCTCGGCAGAGCACTTACCAATAGTAACATCAGAGGAGCTGTGAGCCTCCAGGAATTTGTTGAGGTGTTGCCAGACCTTGGGAATCCAATCAATAATCTTAATCAGCTCTGCATTCCTCATCCTGCCACTGATCTCTGTTTCAATCAGCTTTCTTCTCAGGAAACGGCCCAGAAAGCCTTTGACTGGCTCAGTGTGGTTTGCACATAGCACCCACCTATGGCAGAACAGCAGAAATGGCCATTATTTCTCTTTCATGTTATTGAATGTAGCCATTCTTGACTAAATTTCTCTTCTTATTTCCAGATTATTCAGGGTCAAAATGGGTTATTCCAGTGATAAACCTTTTTCAGCAGAAGTTATTTTGGAATTGAACTGATTTTTATTGTGCGTTGTTTCAGCTCATTTCTCATTAATATTCTTTGCCCAAATATTGTCTTACTGAAAATTTGGTAGAAGATGAAATATCTTAACAATACTCTGAAAAGTAAAAGTTTTACAAATCCAGTTCCTTTAACAACAGCACCATAACCAAGCTGGACATGTCAGGACAGCAACCAGGAGTTAATAGTATTTCACTCGCAGTTTGCTGTTACAGCTGATAAGAACAATTTCAGATGACTCAGGAGCCATTACTCCTTGCCAGCCCACAAACATAAATGAGAAACATGAATAAACAGTACCTGAAATTATGGTGAAGTTGAAGATTAGGTGTTGAGGAGGTGGCTTGGTTCATTGTGCCGATAATATATGGACTATTAGAAAAAAATCAAACAAATCAAACTTGTAAATTTTGAAAAACAAGTTTTAAGTAAAACCTGGCCATTAAAAAATGTTATTCAAACCTCTTTTGTCAAAGAAGGTTTCATAGGTACTTATAACCAAACTGTCTACTGAGATACTGACTTCTGAGAACATCAAATTCTGAAAGCAAACCAGAAATCCCAAAACATGACTTCACTACAAATGGGGTTTTACTACTGAAGATCTACACCATGAAGCGAATGCAAATTACTCAAGCTCTCTACTACCTTTTAATTACTTGTTTCAGAAAAAGGGAT
This sequence comes from Atrichornis clamosus, assembly GCA_013400975.1. Taxonomy (NCBI): domain Eukaryota; kingdom Metazoa; phylum Chordata; class Aves; order Passeriformes; family Menuridae; genus Atrichornis; species Atrichornis clamosus. Next base: position 17,035 of record WBMZ01006792.1, read on the forward strand.
CATTTTATGAAGGAAAAAGACCCCTCTGAAGCACTGTCCATAGTATGGACAACATGGTCACCTCAGTCCACATTACTAAACTAATCTAGACTTTGGTTTTGTGATGGCATTTTGCAGCAGCAGTGCTCTGAGTAGTGGATTGACATTTGCAATGTGATCTGATATTATTTCTTTACCATTTGTGGTACTTGCAGTTTAGAAGTCCATTAAAGATCTCTCCTAGGGAGCTAACATGATGCAAATTATCCAAAATGATCACAAGAGGCATATCCACGGCATTATTTTCACTGTTACACTGGTCTGCCAGGTTGGACAGGTATTGGCGGAGTTCCTGCAAAGCAGATATAAAGAAAAGAAGAAAAAAATAAAAATAAAGAGAATTTTCTTAATATTCCTTGAAAACCTAATTAAGATAAATAAGCCTGGTAACAAAACCTAAAGCAAAAGACTCCAACATCTTACAAATCACATTTTCCATGAGAAAACATATGGTTTTCCTTCTCTTTTGTAGGTTTTGCTGAAGATTCAAAGACTGTATTAGAAATCCTGTGTGAGAGAAAGGCTTAAAGGGGGATAAGATTTTGTCATTTAGTTTGTGTTTTTTATTCATCAATCTCAGACCTAAGAAGTCTGAAATATATCTTTGTTTCTTTTCAGGAGCTTGTTCAACTCTCTCTATACCAAAACAAACTCTGCATTCCAGCTAGATTTGTTATATCATCTTGCAACTGTGTTTCTATCAAAATACTGCTGATAAAATTAATGTGGAATGAAGTGGTCTCATCAGAGGTCAAATTTGGACGCCTTCAGTAATGCTGTGAAAGAAGCTTCTGATGTTGCTGCTGAGTGGTTGAAACACTCTCAGAAGCTTTAAAGCATGTCTGAAATCATACCAGTGCATTACAACCACAATTTCAACCATCCCTTTTCTCCAGAGGAAAATACGCCTTAGGCCATCAAAAACGCAGCTTTGTTTTTTCCTTTTCTTTAATCTAGATGTTCACTGGAAATATATTCAGCAAAACCAGCAGCACATAAAAAAGCAGAGACACGTCTTACCTGCCCAGGAATGTGTCTGGACAACAGCCTCTCCAAGCCCAGTACATGATTACAACTACTGATACTTGCAGCTGCAGAAACTGTTGACAGCCTAGAGATGCATTTGAGGGTTTTGGGAAAAGTGCCCACATGCAATAGAGATTGCTTAAGTCTCTGGGAATTTTGTGCAGGTGTTTAACTTCCTGGGCAATTCTCAGGCTCCTGAACACTTGAAAATCATGACACCTTTAGGTGTTTAAATACACACCTGGAAGCCTGTTATTCCAGACCCATTATCAGGGGAACCTGCAGTTCTGAAAGCCTTAAATATTATTTCCTTCAGGATCAACACAATGCTTTAAAAAGAAAGGTAAGTTCAAAATGAGTTTTTGATGGATTAACAAAGGAGCCTCTTGTTTTGGATATGTGGTAGGGTGCATTGTGCAAGAGTGGTTTCCGTGACCTCACCTTACTGGATTTATGGTCCACGTTGAAGGTGGCAATAACGCCATCAGCCAGCTCCCTGCCCTCTCTGAGGACCATGTACTCAGACAGACGGTTTGCCAGGTAGGTTTTGCCAGTGCCACTGGGGCCAGACAGGATGATCCGTCTGTGCTCCATCAGGAGGGAGACGTAACGCTGCAGGATAGGCTTTGGGATCAGTGACTCGAACACCAGGCCGTCCAAACTGCTCTCACAGATACCTGCAACAGGAAAACAGTACTCATTTAGAGAGATTCCCAATTTTTATCCAAATTACTCACATTTTAAAAAGGTTTGGTTTTTTTTTTGACTAAGTAGTTGCAATGCTGCAAAGCAATCCTGTCAGTGGAGTTGAACACACCAAGATTTTGTGAATGTACCTGAGCCCAGTAACAGTAGGAGAGTCTCCCAAAATAACACTTATGAACAATAGATTTAGATGTGGCCTGATCAAGCTGCTTCTCACTTCAGAGATAAACCCCTCCCCCACTCTGGTACCCCTTGTAGTTGAGAGTGGCACACACAGAGCTGGAAAAACAAGTGCAGGAGTGACCTGTGGGCTTAGCCTGGATTCTCCTTCAGCCCTTCTAAGTACTCAGGTGCATCCCTAAGGCCCTTTAGAAGCTGCCACACTAAATGATTCCAGGCTACACTTTTCATGCACAAACCATCCCTTTTACAACATTTCACCATGCATTCACCCAGAATGTACCTGTTTACTTTTGGATCACTAGGCAAAAAAAACCCAACCCAGCTATCATCAACTCCCCCTACTTTCCCAAACGCTTGTAATTAAACTCCCTCTCTGTATGCTGATAGTTATCTCTTCTAACAGAAAACTCCTACTGATAAGCATTTATGCCATGTCAGCAGTCACTTTAGGCAGAATTGGCTCAGGGAAAATACACAATGCTTCAAAATAAACAGCAGCAAGGGAAGTTGGCAGATCACCCAGAGAAATGTTTGCACCTCAATGGTTACTTGGAATATTAAATATTTATATAGGCAGCTTTGTATCTCAAAGGTATATGTAAGTGATTTTCCATACATTGATTAAATACATTTCTGTTTTATTGAAAACTGTTATCACTTATGAACCTTCAAGGCACAAGTCAAGCCAATGCAAGTTAAATAAAAGCTCAAATTGCATCTTTACAGACACAACTTGACCTTAAGCAATAGTTCAGTTAGGATTTATTGGACAATGTATTTTATGTAAGCAGGATATCCTGGGTTCATGATAAGCCTCAGTAAATTGAGATACTTCATGGTTTAATTCTTCCTGCCCATTGATTTGATATTTGAGATAGCAAAGGTAACTGTTTATTTACACCAATATTCAAAAATTAAACTCCTTTCAGTCAACTGCCACAGTCAAATTTCAAACTTGATCTGCAGAATGTTTGGCAATGCTCTCAAATACCATCTGTCTGCAGATCTGTGCTCATGATTTCACTGGTCTAACTTTGAGCAAATTGATGTATACTCAAAATGCAGCAGTTCAGGGCTTTACCCCTGAACTTAATTTCATAGTATAGTTTTCATGTAAAAGTGCTTCCCTGAGAAACCAAATGAGAAACCATATGAGAAATATAAGTATTACATTTTTATCATTATATTATAGAATGTATTATACTATGTATTATTGTATTATAGAATGACATTGATGAGAATTCTAAAAACCATACATTCTGAAAAATCCAGATTTTAAGGTGTCCCATAAAATTTGGAACCCCCACCTCGAGGTACCTAAGAAGGGACTCTTCAGTGAGACCAAGGCAAGTAAAGCAAGATTAATTAATTAATTAATTAATTAATTTATTTATTTTGCTCTGCACGAAGGAAATAACAACTAGATCTATGACAAAGAGGTAATGAAAATTTGAGGCTTGATTCATTTGGAAAGTACTTTGCTGCTCAAACAGCAAACACTCCATCTCTGGTGGTGTGAGGTCTTCTCCAGGACAACTCCAGGCGTAAGCTCAAGATCTCTGGGGTGTGTAATTATTCCTACTGTTACAGTTTGAAAAATTGCTGAAATTACAGACTTAGCATACTCCAAGTGTTGCTTTGATCAAATGAAAATAGAAGGAAGTGAATAAAAGGTAGGAACAGGAAAAAGCAGCACAATAAAAAAAGTTTCTAGCCCACTGAGTTTCTCGACACAGCAAACTTTGATAAAACTGTCATTAGTGAGAACTCCAAGAGGCAGGCCAGGTGGAATTACCTTTGATGGCAACTGAAATAGTGTTGTTTTCTCCAACCAGGTAACCACAGGGCAACAGCTCCGGGGTCTCTGCACTGTTAGTGCGCTTGATTTCTCCAATGCTGTAGCCCAGAACACTGTCTGAATTCAGCCCCAGCTGGCTCACAGGATCCACGTGGATGATGTACTCCTAGGGTGAAAGAGGGACATGGGAAGTCAGGCAGCACTGTGTGTGTTCTGTGCTGTAAGAGTACTTAATACACAAGAGTTAAATACAGCTTGGTACCATCAAAAGCTCACAGCAAATTGTACCCGCTAACCTTAAACAAGCGTCTGACAACCCCATCCAGAACATCCCACTTGGTCTTGCCACTGACTCCAATGCAGCCTATGAGGAAGCTGCGAGGCCTGGAATCCTAAAGGCACAGAAATAACTGTATCAGACAAGTATGGTCAATGTAATTAAAATGCTGACTTCCCTGCCCCCTCCCCTTTTATTTTTAAATAATGGTGCATTGTTACTACATTATATATATATATATATAAAAGTTATACATTGTTAGATGTATAAGTAGTAGAAGAGAAAGACAGCTATATTTATATTTATATATTAGATATTTCACAGCATTTTGATAATTTTGAAACTGATTTCTAAGGCAGATTAAGAAAATAAGAACAAATATAACTTTTCTGTAGCTCCACTCACTGTGAAACATTAATTGAAGAAAAACTAATTTTTATCATAAGACTTGAAGTGTTATTAAAACCTGAAAAACCATTTCCATGTGGTAACTTAACTGACTGAGCACAGTGAAGTCCAATTGAATTACCAGTGCAGTTTTACTGTTAATTTGCTTATCCAGGGTTGTAATAATTAATGCATTAATTGGTATTTAATGGAAAAACCTGCTGAGTCCATTTTATTATTGATTATTCAAATTTTTGTCCCCTCCTCAGAAAGACGTGAACTTATTTCTTAAACACACTTTTACAGGTACTCAAAAATGTGAGATAGCAAGGTCATTGCTTGGCAAAGCTTTTGTAGTACATTCATGCATGCAGTACACTACACACACAGGATGGGCTGAAATCTTACAATATTTGCAATTTATTTGGGTATTTAGGATGCTTTCAATTACTTGTGGATGGAAAACATCCAAAAGATGCTATTCAAAACAAGACACTTGTACCAGAGAGGACAACTTGAACTAGAATTATAAGGTATAGATGTCCCAGTTTGGATTTGTCAAGCTCTTCCAGATGATGGGAATAATTTTAGCATTTTGGTACCTCTCAGCAGCTCCAAAGAAGCTGGAGGAAGCCAAGTGCCTTCTCTATCACTATTAACATATCAGTGACCAATTTTCCTGAGAAACTTTTTAAAAGTCCTTTGCAAATTTGAAAGTCATATTGTACTTGCACATTCCAAAGTCACTTACACTTCAAGGCTGGGGATGAAACACAACTCACCTCCTTCCATTTCATTTCATCCTGAAAGCTGACAACTATTTTGACGTGCCTGCCCCCTTCTTTCCGGGCAGAGCCATCTCCAGTGTCATCTAACAGCATGTCTGTGAACAGAAAACATCAACAGCTTCACAGCTGGATCTTAATAACAATGAAGACTATTCTGGTTTATTGTAGTCAAACACAACACTTCTGGGCTTCACATGCCCCGAGGCAAAACATAAGAACCAGGCTGACTGACTTCTGTACCACATACACCTCTTAAAAAGTGAAGGTCATTGAAAATTATTAGTCAGTTACTCCGTTATTTTCCTTCCTATGATATATCCCCTGGCAAACGTGCACACTAAATGGCTTTAAACAAGGCTTTTCACAGCTGAGGTCATAATTGGAAACCTCCGACTGAGGGTGTAGCAGACCTATGATGATATTTAGAAGAAGGCTTTGTGCCAGCTCGTGACATATTTCCACACCTCAGCCGTTAGCAGTTCTCATGTTTTCATTTTTCCATGGCTAACCAACCCAAGTCTTCCAAGTGCAGGATAAAACCTGCCCATCACCTTTCTCATCAGACTCACCAAGACTGGTTGACTCCGTGAGGTTCAAGCTGTGTTGAGAGAGACCCACTGAGTGTCTTGGAGAGGAGGAAACGGAAACCTGAGACTGAGCCCGGCTACAGCTGCCGTGGTTTTCAGATTTCAGCCGATCATTTTCGGCTTTTAATTTTTCAATCTCACTCTTGAAAAGGCAAGTCAGGCATTAGAAGGCACAGTGAAAACATGCATAAAGATAGTAACATAAGTAACTTAAGAATAAACGATAGGTCAGCAGAAGTGCAGTTTTCATAATGTTTAAACTTATTTTAATAAATTGAGGGTTTTAATTATTACAATGAAACTTTTCAAAGTATCCTAAAATACATAAATAAGTAGGAATTCAGTAACACCGAAATGCAACTACCTTAAGGCAGAGAGTTTGGAAACATTTTCAGAGGTTGCTGACAGTCAACAAACTGATCTCCCCATCTTGGGGTTGAAACAGTGACAGCTGCAGTCCGTGGGCAGCAAATTCAGGTGTTCAAGCTTTTAATGAGGGTACACGGTTTAACACTGGCACAGAGCTGAACACAGCTTTTAGCAAGCATTCAAAAACTTCAAATTTCACCTGCGTGGCCAGTTGGCCAGTGTTTGCCACATGAGCACAGACTGCAGTATCTGGGGGGCTGTTTCTTACCTGCATCCTGTTCATGGCCTCGCGCAGCTGGTCGAGCTGATGGGCAGAGCTCAGGGCTTCCAGGCGGATGTCCGTCAGCTTCATCTCCTTGTCCCTCAGCTCGTTCCGCAACTGCATCACCGTCTCGGCCTCACTGTCAGTGCACTCCGAAATGCTGCAGGAGATGGGAGAGCAGGCACCGAGTGAGACCATCTGTCACCTTTCTCATGGTGCTTCTCCAGGATTTAGTAGTAAAAGAGGAATAAAGCCCTTCTGTTCCGTTGGAAGCAAGTAACAATTCTGGCTTATTGCATCAGTGATACCATAAATCAGATATTGAATAGGTCATGGAAATATTAGAGACTAATGAAACAATTATGTCTGAGGGTTATTTTTCTTTAAATAGCATCTGAAATAGAATTATGGAAATCACCTACTATTGGATAGTTTTCATTTTTTTCATGGTAGTTGCTATAAAGGAAAACTTCTAAAGCCAAAATCTAAATAAGTTAAGGGGGTGCAGGCAGTTAACAGCAGTTGGTTGGAGATTGATGAGTTCACAGACAGATTTAAAGCTCACCAGGTGTGCACAGCTGGGTTTCCCTGAACTGTTCTCTGGAGGGCCTTGGAACTCTACACCTATTCAAGCATGATAAATTCCTGCTTGCTTTAAAGAACTCATGGTTAAAAAATTTTTGGTGGCATTTTTCTTCCCTCTGCCCACAAAAAAACCCGTTCTGAGTAAGTAACATTTCAGCACATTCGTAATGTATCTATATAAAGATCCACCACACAGCTGCATGCTTTTAGGGAGATTTCACCTAACATGTCTCTCCCTAAATTAGGTTGATGAGAGATGTTTTCCCCACCAAAAAGCCTATAAGCCAAAACACGAAAGTTTTACTTGTGCTCTATCCTTCCCTCAGTTCACACATTCACTCTTTTCTCATCTTTATCCTTTTGGCTTCCATTGCAAGGTGAGATGTACCCACACAGCACTTTGACTGACGACAGACGGGATCATCATTTGACAATTTTCTGGCCTGAGAGTTCTAAAGCACAACTTGCTGTAGTCACCAGAAATGCACTGAGCTAGGCTCAAGAGACAGAAGAAGCTTTAAAACAAAAATAATGGGGGATTATCTTCTGCTACTAACATTTCATCACTGTTATGCAGCTGGAAACTCTTGCTATTGTTTTCACCTTTTCATATGAAAACAAGTGAAGGGGAATTACTCCAATGCATTTGTTCTGAAATCAGGCTGGAAGCTTTGCATGACCTCTGCAAGGTCAGGAGGCTGTCTGGTAATTACATGTTTCACAGTACTGCCTGTTACAACTTTCCGTATTTATTTATCCCGCTCAAGTGGCAAAACTACTGGTGGAATTAACATAAAAGCTGTTTTACTAGGTTTTCCATGCATGTTCTAAAATGTGAGTTCAGATTCAAAACAGTGTGGTAAGGGAATTGTTTAATTTTACTTCACAGGTGGCTAAGGAAAGGACCAGGCACAGGTGGCTGGGGAGCTACAGAAGAAAAGAGGAGTGTATCATCTCCAGTCATCAGGCACAAGCTGTTAGATGAGTTCATCTGTATCATTAAACCACATTGTTTGATTTCCTTACCTTTATCAGAATTTGTCAATTTAATTGGGAACTCATCATGGCAGATTAGTACAACATGTGCTGTGTTTAGACAAGAGAAACCAAATCCCAGATTTGACCTGGTTTGTTTAATTAACAGCAAGAGATGCAATTAATTTTGTACCTCAAGGTCACCCTGGTTATAAATATTCTTGATACTCAGTACATTCTGCTGAGAGAGCAACCCAATGAAGTATTAAATTACATTTCAGTACAGACACAATGATTTTTGGCTTCCTGGACACTAATGCAAAGGTTGGGAGTCAGCTTCAGCATCTTTAAATCTCTGAATACATAAATTCAGCATTTCTGTCCCCTGCCTTTAGCCTCTACCAATGCAGCAAGATGCCTTCCACTCCATTTTCTGTTTAAAACTTTAAAAAATCACTTACAGGGAATTGGAATGGGAAGCTCTCAGCAGCGGTGTGGAAACAGTGGTGTTGTGGTGTGGTAGCTTTGGTGAGGAAGGTAATGAAGAATCAGTCATCTCCTCAATGTCTGAATGAGAGGACGCCGACTTGGGAGATTTCTTTTTCCCAAAAGCTTGCTTGAAGGAGCTGCGTAACTGGAAAAAACAAGACCACAGCAGCAAGTACATCATTAAGAGTGAAACCAGGCAAAAAAAGCCAAGAGTAAAAACTTTCAACATGCAAATAACTCCAAATGCTACAGCCATACTCACATATATATAGAGTAAGACAGGTGAAAAATAAAAAAGCTTTTCTTCCTTAACTATTTTATCAGATTAATAAGGTCAATAGGAGTGGATATGAATGCTTCCTATTTTTTATGAACTATTTGACAGCAAATTCTGTTCAGTGCAACAAGCTTTACAGCGGTGTTGTGACAACTTGCAGCTCTGCCGGCACATGGCCCAGCCAAGGTTAATGATGCTGAAATGGTTAGTGGTGTAAATGGGTGTGTTAGCTTTGTACCTCGTAGTGTAAAGTAGGTCTTCCTTACCTCATTGACCTGCCGGAAGAAGTGCAAGCAAAAGGAAGTGGGGGAAGGAAAAAAGACATGTTTTAACAGATAAAGCCAGTGATAAGGGAAGTTTTGGATTTCTATGACAAACACGAGTAATGATCAACAAAGACCAATAGTTACTTTTAAACTGGAACCCTGTATTTTCTAAAACCAGGTGTTTCAAACCACATACAGGTGTTTTTTGTATTACTTGAGGAAGACACCTGACCCAAACTCTCTTAACTATTTAAATTACATTTTCTCCTTAGCTCAGACAGAGTGCTTTGGCTCACAGCCAAGTTAATAATGTATTTTTCCTTGCAGAAACAGGTATTTCAACATGTGAAAAGACTGCAGCTTCTCTACCTACATGAAACTAAACCAACCTTATGTAATGTGACTGCCATTTTCCAAAGAAGGAAAAGAATTAATATTCATGTAATTAAACTGATGTTATCCCCAAGTTACAATTCAACAGTTAGTGTTCAAGAAGTACTTGGACAATGCTCTTACAATATATGGTTTCACTTCTAGGTAGCCCTAGGTAGCCCTTGTGGAATCAGGGTTTAGACTTGATGATCCTCACAGGTCCCCTCCCACTCAGGATGATCTATGAATACCTTTTAATAGTATTGCAAATTACACATTGTACACAGGCTGGCTTGATACAAGCTGAAAGCTGTTTTTAAACCAGAGAAAGACTCCTACAATGAGAAAAGTTGAAAATCTGGTGTTTCAGCTCTAAACTGACAGCTGCATTGCTTCTATGTAATATAAACACAAATATTTTACCTGAGAACTTCCTCAGTATTTGTGGAATAAAGAATGTGTGAATCAGATTCAACTCACGTATTTTTCTCAATAAATTAGTATTTTGATTTCCAGTCCTCCTTTTCACAGCAATGATGTACTCATTTTTAGTAACAACATAAAAGTACTGTCCCGTTTCTTCTACTTCATGAAAATTTTATTTATTTATCTTTATAATAAGGAAACGTTTCCTTAATCTTCTTTAAAAATAGCTAATAGCTAATAGAATGAGAAATGTAGGCTGATGTAGGACCATATCCACTTGGTTACAATAACAAAGAATGGAAGCTGAACAAAAAGTTTAAAAGTGTTTATCGTAACAAAGGCTTAATGACTCCAAAAGTTTTGTGTCACAAACTAAGAGTTGCTAGAAATTTAGAAGTTACAGCAATTTACTTTGTCTATAACTAATGTACAGCACAAGAAGGATTTGGAGAAGATGCTGTTTCCATTCAACCAACTATTTAAGGGGCAGAGTGGAAATGTTTCTGTTGTGAAGCAGCTGGCAATACCACGAGATACTAAAATTAAACCACTGGGATAAGAAAGGAATAAAATCAAGAACCTGTTCAGGAAGCTGCTTCTTACAGTTCAGGAGTTTCATCAACATTTGTGAGAGGATATTGTGCAAATACAAATGAAGCTTTTACCAGCTCTAACCACATTGCATCTCTACAGATTCATCTGGGATCCAGGGAGATTTAAATTCAGTGGGAAGAAAGGGGTGGATTGCTTTACTGGATACAATAAAGGATCTAGGGACTTGAGTCCAAACTACAGTCAGACTAGGGCACTAAGGCAGTTATGGCCTAATTGAAAATGGAGTTTCAGATAATGTACCTTTCCTCCAGTACAGGGTACCTTGTACATAGTACATGATGAGCAAAAAAGGAAAAATGGGAAATGACAGGTAAGTATTGCAAAATCTTGCAAAAGAGATGTCCATCAGGAAAAATTTTTAAAGATCGGCATTTTTTTGATATTATTTTTAGAACTCCATGTTAATGCTGAAAAAAGAGTTCTTAAAGTGTTTTAATATGTTCACTAATAAGAAAGCCCTACAAGCCAAAAAGAAAAAAACCCCAAAAATGCAAGAATGATCTTCTCTTGTGAATTTGTTTTACTTTAATGACAGATGTCATATTTTCCTTCAGGGTTTGGACACCCCTTTAGCCAGAACTGATCTTTGACAGCTATTTTTAATTGAACACTGGCCTTTTGGCAGTTAAGCTAAAATTCCATCCTGTGCAGAGTCAACACAAGGATATACATCACTTTAGAAGAGTTTACACAGGATTTAAGCAGCACACAGTCCTTGCGTTGACCTGCTGCACGAGGCAGGAAGGAGCTGGGTAGATTTCACAGTGCATATCCTGACAACTGTATATAAACCTCACGCAATCTGCTGAGACACACTCACCCAGTTCTTCCTCTTCTTTTTCTTGGAATCGCTCTCGATGTTGCTGCCCACACTGGAGTGACTGGTGGCACTGTTAATGCTGGAGACACTATCCGAAGAGTGCTGCCTCCGGATCCGCAGGTCTGTGGGTTGAGCAGCTCCAGGACCTGGACATGAATGGAGGCACTGTCAAAATTATCTAAGAAACTTGATGTATGGTATTAATCATGCAATCCTGAAGAACATTTAGGGAAATCAGCACTGTGACAATCACTTATCCCAGTGGATGTATTGCGTATTTCAAAACCTTGTTGCTCATGAAGAGATTAGAATCTGAGACGCTTCAAACTTTTCCTTCAGCAATTTATCCCAGCGTAAATTACTGGGTTACTCTGGTTTCTGGGTAACTGATAGTTACATTAGCTATTACCCAGAGGGTTTAAGTCTCATAAGTCCTGGAGTCTCATACATGGTGCTTGAGTCTCACCTTTGCAGTTGAGCTCAGGTGTGTTGATGACTCCATTGATGGCAGCCTGAGCAGCAGCATTTTGTTTCTTCAGGAGTTCAATTGTCTTCCTTAACTCATTCAATTCTGAGTCCTTGGATAACGGAAAAAAACATATGATGGTACATGGGAAAATGCAGCTGCAAAGAGGCTGCATTTTAATCTAAGTGTTGGTAGTTAGTGAATTTATGGCATATATATGTACAGGGAGGTGAAAATGAGGTTTGGGATACCTGGGGAAGCACACCCTCATCAGGGTGCAAAACAGCTTGGGATTATGATACCAAAAAATATACTTATTCTGCAATGCAGAAATGTCAGTTCAAGTATACTGTCCAAAAACCCAGTGCTGCCAGTCTCGCAAGGATTTTTCCTGGTGTTTTTCTTGAACATGCCCATGTGTGGTTGTTTTGGGATGAAATCTATTACAAAAATATGCAATACTGAAAACTTGTGTCCAAAACAACAATTTACAGGAATAACCTGATCAGTTCCCACAAAATCCCAGTGCAGAAAATGAGTATTTTACATAATTTTTAAATTACATTTTACTTTGCCACCATACTTGAGGAAACTAAGGTAAATTGTGTACGTGACATTTTTTTTCCCCCACAACTACAGAAGGAGCACAAGCAACAATTCTGGAAACAGAAATCAAGACTTCCCAAATCCTTTAGAAGCTTGCCTTTTGTTCTGCTGTCATCGTTAGGCTCTGCAGACGGATCGTCATGTTCCCCAGGCTCTGCTCAAACGCTGCCACCAGGTGAGCCTGAAATCAAACCACACAGGAGGAGTTTGTTCTCTTCCCCCAAACAGGAATATTTCTGCAGGTATTTAATCAGTCCACCTAGTGCATGGCATTGTTTGTTGTGTAAATGACATGGAGAAAATAGAATAGTAGAAAATAGTAGAAAAGTCCAAAACAGTAGAGCACATTATGGAAATGCTTGCCAACGAATTCCCAGGAACAATTTAATTGTGGAAAATTAGAAATGCCAATGGTAACAGACCAATTTCCAAACTTTAAAAAATTATAGCGCTTTCATGTACTACAACTACCAGTGCACTATAAATGATACAGTTTTAGGCTATGAACCATGCCCTGCTCAGCAGCAGCTGTCACCAAACGTGTCAGAAATCACAGATGTAGGAGTAATGCTGTGACCTGTCATTGCAGTAGGAGATCTCCTGGAAGTGGCTCCTCAGTCAGCTGCTACTTCCACTTCTTTGATACCATGACTTCAATAGCCAGGACAGGTATCTCAGACATACTCAAGTTTCAGTTTGGGATTCTCACTGATTCTATAAAATGTGCAGAACAGATGTACATCCAGAATACATCCAGAACAAAATCACTGCCTAGATTCCTAGGAATTAAGGTCCTCTGAAGAATCGTATCTCAAACTAATCCAGCTCATGTACTTTTCTCAGTTATTGAAAGCTGCTTGGATCTTGTGATAAATGGAAAAAACATTCTGCCACTTTGTCGAAAGAAAAAGACATACTAAATTCTTTTTTAAAAACATCTCACATATTAAGTAACAGGCTTTTAAAGGACCCTGTAGGGACTACACCTTATCACCTGAAAGTATTCTTGACATAAAAAAGACATAGAAGGATGGCATTGGTATCTAGGCATGTCCCCCAGCTATTACAAGCAATGACATGAGATGACAAAATGTACAGAGGAAAAAGAGACAAATCCATCCTCATTTCTAAACATCCTCTGTTGTTCATTTTTGAAATCAGACTTTGACTTTTCATGTGGGCCATTATTAGCATGGATAAGGTTACTCAGTGACAGTTTTCAGGCCATTATTCGCGTGGATAAGCTTACTCAGTGACAGTTTTCAGGAACCCTCACACAATCAAGGTCACTCTTACCACAAGGCTTTTCACATAATATTTAAATCTTAAATATTTTCCTAAAGAATATAAAAAAAAGACAAAACATCACTCCTAAGTTTTAGAAGGATTGCCCAAAAGAGTAAAATAAAATATAAAACAGTCAATAAAACATAAAGCAAGTTTTTATACTGAGAGAGAGAAGGCTGAAATTCTTTCCAACTAAATCATTATTTTCCTTGTGGATAGTTCAGGCAAAAAGATACTGCCAGTCAAAGGCGTGGAGATTCTCACTGTGCTACTCCAACAGAACAGATGCTTTATCAGCTTATACTTGCATCTAACTCAAAGACTTCTCCAACATTTGAGCGCACCTTGCTTGCAACCAAGGTCAACACACTACATATCATCCAAAATTCCTCGTGCTTGGCCAATTACCCTTTTTTCTTTTCCCAAGAAAAAATTATTTCTCTGTGTTTCTTGGGAGAAGAATGTGGAATCTTCCCCCCAAGAAGTATAGAGAACCCAGTGTCCATTATATGAAAGACATCAGCTAGGAATTGAAAAGGATTGAGAAGTAAAAGGAAGGAAAAGTAGATTGAGAAGATGGAAAAGAAATTGATAAAAAGAAACTATATTTCTAGTGCCATCACACGGCACTGTTTTATGGATATGCAAATGCATGTGCACATATAACCAAATATATAGTTCAATACCTGTTTGTCTCATTAGCCATAATAATGTACACTAACCATAGAAGACAATGTTTTATTTATCTATTAAAAATAATTCTATATGCACAACGACAAGTAAAACTGTATGATATCTTTCCAAGTGGAAAATAACATTTTCTCACCTAAATACATACAGAATAGCAAAACCTTTCACAGAGCTATTCCAGACTTATTGAGCAGCAGCACACAGTTGACTTATCCTAAATAACTGTTCTCACATTCACAATGAAAACAAACATCAGCAGTACAATAACATGGGGATGTGCAGCTCTCATTCCCGTCAGCCTCTACGAAAATAAGCAGAGCTGAGACTGTGAGAAAAAGGCAAAAAGTAATTTAAAACCTCGCACTACACACGTAGGAAAATCTAAATATTTATTTTAAAAACACAGAGTGCATAGCTTCTGTTGGGGAGGATGAACAGGAAACAACAAAGCTGATATTTAGGAATCCTCAGCAATACTTTGCAAAGGCAAAAAAATAAATGGGCAAGCAGGACTGCATGGATTAATAACAGGATACAAAACCTTAATGCTTTAACCTGAGCCTTAAAAACCAGTTGCTCTTTCAAAACTGGATCTTGAAATTAATCCTATCTCAAAATTGTTTGGTGAGCTATGGAAAAAAAAGTATCTTCACTTTCTAGCTGAAGTAAAATGTTTTCAAATTTGTGTCATTGATGACTTGAGAAGCATCAACAACTGCAGGGAAATTTAACATATTAAAGAGATTAATTTTAATTGCCTAAGCTTTAATTGCCTTTTATTAAAGGAATTGTGTCTAAAGGAAATGTCCAAGTATCTTAATTTTTTTGGGAACAGACCTTGCTTTTTACATGGAAAAAAAGCATCTTCTTTGGAAAGAGGTGGTTAGAGACTGAAACTTATTACTAGGACAGTTACAGCAACATCTCTGTAGTAGACTGTTGCCAATTTATGGGCAAATAAGGGGCAGGTCCAAGTCTAAGAAGTTTAAATAGCATGAATAAAACACTACAAAATTTAGCAAAGAGAACAAAGCAAAAATGGAATATTATCAAAATAATAAATTATGCTGTTTTTTTTTTAAAAAAGTCCATGACAAAAAGCCACAAAAGCCCCAGATGACCCCAATCCAAACGAAAATGTACGGGAGTGTACATTAAAACTGTTCTCCATGAAGTGAGTGGTATTAACAACACACAAATTCTTGGACAAATGAACAGCAGCTGGGCCAGGCAGTGAGTAGCCTGTGCTACTCACTGCTCTTGCAGACAGGCCTGCGTTGAGTGCCAGCCCAGTGACCCTGAATTGTGTGAAGGAGAATGCAATAAAGCCAAGGCAGAGCCAAATGAGCTGCTCAGCTGACAAGTCCTTTGTTTGAAGGACACAAGCTGGGTCCTTTAACAACATGATTAAAAATGTATGCAAGAGAATTTGGTCCTGCTTTCTCCCATGTAGAAGCTTCTGGGTGAAAAGCAACTCATGTATCCATCCCCTTTGTAATTGAAAGGCAAATATAAGATTTAATTTTTGAAAGATGTTCAAATTGTTTTGTTTTCCTCTTGGGATAGTGACTAAGTAGTTTCATACAGTCAAAGCTCTTTTATTTGACTTCTCTGTTAACTGTGTTCTTGGTTTTCCTGTTCTATTTTCAAGCTGGATGAAGTGCTGTGATGCCTGCAGTGAACAGCAAAGATTTCCCCTTAAAATTTTCTTGTGATAGGTGTCACTGCTCAGGTCCTTTACTGTCCCAAGTTTTGTATTCCATCTATTCACAGAGCTGATGGACAGGAATTTCCTCTTCAAGCAGCATGTGTTCTGATGTTTATTCATTCCCATAAACCAGGATGTCAGTATGATCTGATCTGCTGACTATTCATCTGCAGCTTATTTACTCTAGAATTGCTTATTTTTCTTGCAAGCTTCTGTGTTGTAGACTTCTGCTGTGACGGTAGCACAGAACACACAAATAAACTTGCTAAGGGTCATACAGTACTGACTCAACACCTCCTGGATTCCAATTATTTTTTTTCCAAGTGTCTTAAATTACTTATCCATCAAATTCCTGGAAGGAACAAGAAGTAGTATTGTCTACACTGACTGAAAGTCAGGTATCTCCACTCTTTAGGCTTAACTTCAAATGAACTCACAGAGCTCCTTATGCCACTATTACCTATCATGCCATTAACCCACATCTTTATGTAACAGAAAAATATAATACATTTTAATCCAAGTTTCTATTAACTTTTATTCTTATCAATTATAATCCTTATCTGTATCTCATCCTATCCAAATGTCAAAGCAAGATACTACTTATAAAAAAAGACCCTGTCTTCAGTGATATTCTCAGGATCTAAAGATAGTTTACATACATATATATATACACACATATATATAAAAAGCCAAATTAATATTATGATTCAGTTTTTAAAGAAAGGCCTACAATGATTTAGTAGGACAGAGGATGTTGTTTTTTCCCACACATGCATGCTTTTTTTTTTTTAACACATGAGTAATATGAACTGAACGTTATTCACATGAAATCTTTTAGTCACTTAAAAAAACTGGGTGGTGATCCTTGCATTAAATGCATTCCACATTAGTGTTTGTTCTTAGAGTTGTACTCACATTAGCAGTCAGCTGAGTGGTCAGAGCCGACACTTTTTCTTGGGATGCATCCAGTTCTCTCCGTAGCTTGCGAATCTGTATGTTTTAAGAGAGCACTTTACTGCATCATAATAAGGAGAAATAAAACAGCAAGACACACAATGCAGAGTGTCATTTAAGCTTGCTGAAGAGGATGTGCTCTTACCTCTGACTGGCACTTCTCTTCAGGCTGTAAAAGAAAAGGAAATACATGAGGATATTACAACATAAGCAGCCTGACAAATTTATGCAAATTTTCCTTTTGTATTACAAAAACTCTAATGTGTATTCCTTATTTTGGATTCCCACATCCATATTCAATCTAATTTAATCTCCTAATTTATTTACTCTTCAAGAAAAAGGAAACAGGCTGCTGGTTTGGTACTTCCTCCTTCCTGCAGGAAGGAATTTGGGTTCCACCCGCCAGTCTGCTGACCAGTGCACCTCTGATCTGAATTGTGGAAGGGTGAAGTCCTGGCTCTGTCTGTAAGGGACTGTACGAGGCTCTGAAGAGCCAAGAATGCCACAGAACTTGGCTGATTCCAGGCAATTCCCGTCGTCCCACACTCAGCTCTCCATGGGAAAGAGACATTTTTGCATTCCAAAGTGATGTGAAAAAAAAAAAAATTCTCCCATTTGGGTGGTGCCTAGGCACTGTGGTGATGAAAAAGTGAGGATACACAGCCAGTTGTGAGAGGATGCCAAGTGGATGGACTGACCATCCACTGTGGTCTGCATGATAAAACTGTGACTACTATGGCTTGTTCCTAACCAAAGGCATCAGCTAAGGAGAAGTATGAGGCAGGAAGTTAAACACTGCACTGTCTTTAAGTAAACATGCCCACTACCAGCCACCAGGAAAATCATACCCATCCCAAAACACCATTTATTAAGGGCCACTCGTGCAGCAAGCACAGAAACCAGAAGCTCTGAGTACGCCCCTGTATTTTCAAACTCCACTAAGCCTTATTTTAGGATCAGATAACTTAAATGAATACATACTTGTGAAGAAAGTATTGCTGGCATAGTGAATAAATGGCCTCTTTAGAATTATTAATCTCTGTGCATTAAAAAGCAGACTCAAACGTCTTCAGTAGCAAATACAAGGATGGAATGACTTTATTCAGTAAATTTTGGGATGCCTTAAGTCATGAAATTAAAATCTCCTCATAGCTACTAAGGTCCTTGGTAACAAAACCTATTTAGCACAGTGTAAAATACTGACTCAAAAGCTGTTTTTAGGCCATTGAAGTCTGTGTTTAATGAGGACACTGCTAAATATCCACAGGTATCTTTATGAACATAAACATTTCCTTCCTAGATAGCATTCAGAATACAGTCAAATGAAAAATGTTTTTTTCCTCCTCCTTGAATGGCAAAATTAGCCCACTAAGACCAATCAATTTAGTAATTTTTGATTAATAAATAAACTATTCATTTCATTATACTCACTGTGGAATAAATAGATGACGTACTGGAGACCAAAGAGAGAGAAGAACCATGCACTAAAGGAAAGAAAATAAACACAATGAATATAAATGCACTAACCACAGAGTAGAATCATCATAAATCATCCACTGTCATCCACCAATTTACTGAAGAAATACTTTCACAAATTTCATCATCCATCATAAACTTAATTATATTATTGCACCAATACCATACGGTTTGAAGAATGCATGGCCAGGTGATAAAATCCATAAACCTGGATTTGGTAAAGCTGTTTCAAAATTTTCATAATACTTGTTTTTTTGGGAAAATGAGGTGCGGTTGAGAAAGTTAGAAGAAAAAGTTTTGATAAACATTTGTTCAGAAATAAGTATTTCTCTCGGCAGTTTATCTTAAAATTCTTGCAAAAGGGCAAGATATTGAAAAAAACCCCAGAAACCCAAAATAAAAACCCAAGAAATCAACTGAAATGCAGAAGAGATTACAAAAATAAATCTAAGTAGTTAATCTTCAGTTTGAGATGAGATTGAGGGGATTGGTTGGGTTTTTTTTGAGCAGCAGACCAAGATAGGGATGTTGTGAGAAGACCACGATACCCAACTCCAGTGTGTAACCAGATGTTCCAGGAGAAGATGTGGAGCACCCAGGAAAAAAACCATTGTCTAATTTTGGGGCTCTGAATTGTTCTCCAAATGCAGCTGCATCCTCCTTCTGCTGACTGTAAGGGAGCTGTATCACGTGCATCAATGAGCCCAACATTCCCTTTCCCTGCAGGGTTTCTTGGTCTTTCTTCAAAGCCATGACATTTCTTTAAAAGGCAAAGTTTGTTCTCTCACAGAGAAATTAACAGTGAAGACCTGGCTACAAAACTTTTCCTGGAAAAGAACTAGTTTCAAGCAATTTTTGCATTTAAATATACATTCAGTAAAGGATATACATAAACACTGATGGCCTAGATGATCTTCAGAGGTTCCTTCCAACCCTAACTATTCCATGATTCTCAAGGTTGTAACCATCACTCCAGTGTCAGGATTTACATATAACATCATTTCATTCTTGATTACACTATTAAAAAAAGTACCTGAAGCTATTCTTTCTGCTACTGAAACATGCAAAATCACTTTTCCTTTACTTTTATTTTTAGAAACAAATTACATTTAACTGAAACTTTCATTCAAAATGCAGGTAACTTCATAAAATCATATGAAATAGTGTAAAGTCACTTTTTTTTACATCGAAATCCTCCAGCCAAAAAAAAAATTGGTTTGGAAAAGTTGCCATTTTGCTCTAATTACCCACTGCAATTTTACATTCATAACAAATGGGTTCTGCTTTCCCATTGACATTATATCCTAAGGCAATGCTGGAAAGAGAAGTAAACAAGGTCTAAGTCGGCTTCTGAAGGAATTTAAGACAATTTAAAAAACCCAGAAGAAAGTAAAAAAACCTCACACCCATTCGCTTTCTCTGGTTAATCATATTTTCAATTAAAATGATCTTTCTAGTTAGGTGTTGAGGACTGTACTGTGCTAAGAACATAAAAATAACTAGTGTGAGTCAGACCCAGGGTTTGTCTGATCCTGTGCTCCAGCTCTGGCTGCAACCACAGCCCATGTTTACTGAAAAGAATGAAAGGAGGAGACAGATACATGGTGATTATTCCCCAGGTACGTCTTTACACCTTCTGGGAATCAGCAGGGATGGAATCTGCAGTCAGACCCATTATTTTGCATGCTATGACCTCTCTACCATTAATTCGCTTAACTGCTTCTGAATCCACTGACACATTTTATCTGTAACAAAAAACTCTCATGTTTAGAAGTGCAATTCTTTGCAGCTGTTTTAGCCCTGCTGCTGAATCAGTCAGTAAGTTCCTTGTGTGTCTCCACACCCCTGTGATATGAGAAGGAATAGATAACCAATCTCTTTCTAATGCACCAAGTTACATCCCTTCAGCCATCATTTTCCAAGCTGGAGATTCCTACTTTAACTTTCTTTGTATTATAGATATACTGCACTTACCTTCTTGCTTTTCTTTACTTGCATTTTTCCCTTAGGACTGGCTTTTCCAAGATGCAAAGCCCTAAGTGAGGCAATACTGCACAAGGCCACAAACAGTCTCATACAAGGAATATAGTATTATTTTCTGATCTGCCTCTCTATATTCTTCTTTGGTGCATTTTCTCCTCATAGAGATGTATCAAAAAAAAAGAACCATACCAGCTGGCCAGAGAAAATACAGAACTCTTTACCATGGATTTGGTCACACACATTTTTGAATTAGCATCAACTGAAATTTTTAAGATCACACTGGGTCTTCACAGGAGGAAAGAAGACTCAAAATAAAAAAAGGGAAAGAACATGTAACTCTGGGAATCCTACTCCTTCCTTGTGAAACATCACCATCACGTAGAATCATAGATTCATTTAGGTTGGAAAAGACCTCTAAGATCATCCAGTCCAACCACTAACCCAGCACTGCCAAGGCCACCACTAAACCATGTCACCAAGTGCCACATCTCCACAGCTTTTAAATACCTCCAGGGATGGTGTTTGAAGTGCATCATTTGAATGTGTACAGCATTTCAGGTTTCTCATTCCAAGGACAACTAAGGAGTTGACACATTTGCGCAATTTCTTTTTAAAGTATCTGCAGATGGCTACTTGAAGGCTATTTAATTAGGAGCCTGAAGGCAGTTACACTATGCAATTCTGTTTTTTGCAGCCAGCATGCATCTGCATGCAGTCTACAAACCCAAATTGGTCTGGAGCTATTACTTTAAAGCATCATAAATGCATATGCAAGCATGTATCATTTTTAATGCTAGAAAATAAAGGGTCTAGCTGAGATAACTGCCCAGAGAGCAGAAAGAATAATTGGCACTGCAGTCAGTAGCACAAAAAGGAATAACAATTTATATCCCAAAGACAATGAATTTCTTTTTCTTTTCTCTAGGAGGCTGAAGTATCAGGGTGGAGCCAGTGGCAGCCCAGCTCCTGGGGAAGACTGTTGGCTGGAGAAGTGGGAAACCAGACAGCTAAGAGACAACTCAAGTTTTATGCTGTACTTTTTCCCTGTGAAGTCCTGGAGAGTTTGGAGGCTGTTACCACTGGTATCTCCACAGTCCTGAAACCCTTTCTATCAGTAGCATTATGTACTGCAAGGCTGACTAACCTTTCAACCTACTTGCCGTGCTGTGAGAGAACATGACTGTACTTCACAGTCAGAGACAAAAGAAAAAAAGGCTTTTAAGAATAAATCCTGGCCCTGACAAAGTGAATGAGAAACAAATGTCTTGTAATCTTATGTGCTAAGAAATAATTAAGAAGTAGGTTGGTAAACTTTAAGACCTGGATTTATGCTTCATTGACACTGGCTGCTTGTATAAAATCAATTTGTTAATTTACAGATTTAATTTCTATAATACTTTTTAATCTATTGTCTCAAGGTGAGGGTGAATTAGATCCACAGGTGTGAAAGCACAGCACATCTGTCATATTCAGAACCCCTTGTTCTCTTAGAACTTGTGATTCCCTGAGAAATAAGCAGGAGCTAATAAGCAGGTGACTCCTGCCTTCTCTACAGCCAGGGAAGTGATAGAAGACCTTTCTCCTGAAGACAAAAATACAGAGACTACACCTAAACATTCATCCCATCTGCTAAAATATTATTATCCTTTTAGGTTCCAAAACTTGGGTGAAATCTGAAAGGGATTTCTTCAGCATGTCCACTGCAGAATCAAATTCCTTCCTCATACACAAAGGTGATATTTTCCAATTACTTTCAAGTCCATAACTGATTTGATTTTTCTTCATTTTTGCTACTTTTTTCAAATGACTAAAAAGCACTTAGCAGAACATTTCATCTAACCCTTTTCAAATTTTCCTTTTCTTTTTTTTTTTTTAATAGTTCATCCTCAAACATGCAATATTTATTAAGTATTTAGCCAAACTAGCCTCTCTCCTGGACAAGAATTTCTGAAATACAAGAGAGAGTTTAACCTTCAACAGGCCAAAATGGATTTGCTGCAATCTTGTGCACCAAGGCTACAATTTTTTGGAAGATGTCTTCAATAAAACCTGAGTAAATTTTGCTGCAGTAGCTCTTTCAGTAAATCACTGAAGTGTAACACAGATGTAGTGGCTTGAATTCCTTCACAGATTACACTAGGGAACAATTTAGTAAGAGCATGAATGTGCATCACAGTATGGAACTCAACTGAGTAAGCATCTGGCAATTTTTGACTACTCACGATCATTCAGCTTTCTGAGAGCAAATGAAGGTTAATTCCTGCAATGACCCAGTTTTTAGTCCTACAGCATTATTCTCATAATTTCCAACCTCTAATGAGGATCGTCAGCCACGGACCTCTAAAATACAATTAAATGTAATGAAGTTACATTTAGATCGACTAAATTCAGTAACACATTAATGAATCAATCTTTCCGGAGCCACATCCAATACGCATTTTCCATCTCTTCCAAAGGCAAAAAAACCTGATGGGATAACCAGTATCTCCAGGAGGGCATCTTGTGGCTCTCAAAGGCATCAAAATGTGCGTTTCATGCATGCCTTGGGGAGCAGCAACAATGGGGCACTGGAATTAACACTGCTGAGTAAGTGCAGGTCTTCAGCAGCAGAGGAAAGAGCCAGCAAAGGCTTGCGTGACCTGTAAAGTACAATCAAGCTCCCAATCCTTGACAGAAGGGAGATTCAAGAATCAAAGAATTAATGTTGAAAAAGCTTCCTATGAACCACTCCATACTTGACTTCTCAAAGTGCAACGCTTGAGGATTTTAACGTGCTCATACCTCCTTCTGCTACAACTGTAAGGATGCTTGATCAGTAGCAACCAAACTAAATATTAATTTATAGGTAAATGACTTTTTCTTATTATATTCACATGGGTTCTTTTTATCAGGTATGACTACATATTTGAACAGATAAGGCACTAAAAAAAAAACAGGACTAGATGTTTTGAAATACTATTTGAATCCTTGCTTTGGAAGATCTGTTGTATCAAACCAGGACATTCAGTAGAAATAAAGGTAAAGACAATTTGAGTACAGATTAAATACTGGAAAAATTACTGGGATGGAAACAGTCTGACTGATATCACTTATCTATGCTATAAACAGAACTGTGCAGGTGCAAGTTCAGAATACTCCTATTGAAGGAACACTAATGTGCTGACTCCAAGTATGAACTAGTAATTTTGAGATCGCTAGAAATTAAGCACAGGATGTGTTTAAATAATTTCTTGAACAGTCATGGTCCAGGTACAACATTTATTTCCCGTGTCTGGCCAGAACAATCACTGAATGAACATCATTGTTCTCTCTGGTGACCAGTGACATGACCTGAGGGAACAGGCTGAAGTTGTGTCAGGGCAGGTTTAGACTGAATATTAGAAAAAGGTTCTTCACCCACAGGGTGGCTGGGCACTGGAACAGGGTCGCCAGGGAAGTGGTCACAGCACCAAGCCTGGCAGAGTTTAAAAAGTGTTTGGACAACACTCTCAGGTACATGGTATGACTCTTGGGGCGTCCTGTGCAGGGCTGGGAGTGGGGCTCGATGATCCTTGTGGGTCCCTTCCAACTCAGGATATTCTATGACTCTATGATCAGAACAGCGATGACTAAGACTAAAGTTTTACCTAACACTGAGAGCTCCACACAGAGAAAGCTGTCTTTGAAACAATCCCTATACTGAACTGAAAAGTGCCAGGTTTATACTCAGTTTATGTGAAAATGGCACCTTTTAATCATTTCCAGCACCATCCAACTTTACTGACCCTCTTCAAAGCCGTCGCGGAAGGAGCCAGAGCGGCTCATGGTCCGGCTCTTCTCGTCCAGGGACATGGAGCTGTTCCTGAAGCGCATGTCGCTGTAGGGGTCGTAGGGACCATCTGCGTTGGAGAGACTGTGGGTCCGCAGCATGGTCGGGTTGGACAGGCTCATCTGGGCTGCAGTTGTTGGGCTTGCTGGAAAGTGGAGAATAAACACCAATTTACTGCTGGAACCACAATTTTTTCATACTTAATTCCTGTGCAACAATCAATCCTTTTTTTTCTCCCTACATTAAAACACAAATTTATGATATCATCTTCTCCAGACTTGATTATTTTTCTAAATTCAATGAATTCAAATAAGAGGTATGCAAATCAGGCTAGTGAATGTCAAAACTCAAGTAAAATAAGGTCATTTTAAACACTGGGTGATATGCCTGTGCTTCTGAAAACAAGCTCAGTCAATTCACTAACACCTCGCAGTCATGAACTAATTAACCCTCATCTAATTTGGAACTGTCCTTCCTCAAAAACTAGTCTTTTGTCTATATAGAACAGGACTTACCTTCTTCAAAGTTTTCAAATTCTCAGAAAATGTCATTTTTCTATGTATTTTAGTCACAAACGTAAAAAAATATTAGTTTCCTAATAGTTGTATATTTCAGAATGGATTGTTTCCACTATGAGGTCCTGAGAATTGTAAAATATTAACTTTGCCTTAAAAGCCAATACTCTCCCAGACAATGTTTAGAATGCAAAATGACTGCTCCAATTTCACATTTTTAAAAGAACTTTTGTTCTAAAATTATACCTGCTATTTACTAAGAATTAGTTAGTTTGTGGGAAAAAAGAGAACAAAATAACTTCATCTGGCAGGTTCCTCCTAGTGTGCTCTCACTGCCTGTTTCTGTGTACACCATCAACTGATACACACTATTGTAGAAGACTGAATAGTTCAGTTTACAGGTGCTCAACTTGCATATCAACATTTGCTCTTAAATTAAACACAGTGACCCCGCTTGACTCCAACATCTCCAAGCTCTCTTCTTAAGAACATAGAAAAACCTGTTTTTTTTTTCTGGTGTTAACTGCTGTTTGTCACCAAATAGCTTTTGAAGCTAATGAATATAAATAATCTCCAATACTCTGCATAAAGAGTTAACTTTCTGGGCCTATGACAGTGCTTTTCTTGGGGATTTTTTGAATTTCATGAACTTTCCTGACAGTTTGCTGGCTGTTGGCAATGTAATTACAGTGTATGTATATTCAGCTGAAATTTTGCTAGGTATCAGTTTATATAAAGGCATTTTTTGCAAGTGTTTCTTTCCAGCACACTCAAAGAAAGGCTCTAAAACGTCGTAACTGCAACTCAAAACTACACTAGAAATAAGTGACCATGCAAGGTGCTGCAAATTCACACAAGAAGTTCCCAAGTATAGGCTTAACTATTTTGCATTTAATTATTATATATAAATTAGTTATTATATAGAAGTCATAATAAACAATAAATTTTAAATAATAATATTAATTATTATGCAGGGGCTTCTGAAAGTCATAAAGAACAGAAAATGCCTGTTCAAAATAGTACTTTCCAAATATCACTTCACTTAAAGACAAAATTTAGAAACCTAAAGAAATTGTGAAGGCAACTAAGTCATATTTAACAAGCCCACCAGAGATGAGCACCACTAGCACTTTAAATTAGGTTATTTCAACTGCTGATAGGGTCAACAAAAACCTTCATGCTTCAAGGATCCTGTCAATCAACTTTTATTGTTTCCTTCATTTAAAATGTGTTTATCAATTAAGTGAAGGAATGACATTTTTTCTATCTTAAAATTCCTCTGACTTTTTAATATTGTTTCAGATTCAGTTTTCTGCAATCTTCCAACAAGCCACTTGAAAAATATATACAAATATCAAATGGATGAGACTGGCACATGTAGCAAGTAAAATCCTTAGATTTTAGAGCATTATTGCTGTACAGGCAGGCAACATCTTATGTCCTTTAAGCACCACAATGTGTGATATTAACAAACAGCTCTACTGAACAGCTCACAATTTATATTAAGGAAACTGATTACTCCCAAGGACATAGTTTCAAAGTTACTGCAAGTATGGCACCTTTGGGCATAAAAGATAATAATGCTAATTAGTCACACTCATTTCAATGAAAGCTCTTCTTCAGTTGAATGTGGGGCTTGGAGCTGCTGAAAGAAAATTATATTGTGTAACATGCTATTTTCAAGACATGCAATGTATTGCTATGATTATTCAAACAGATAATCATTCACCAAGCTGTGAGAAGTTAAATCTAGTTCCAGAGGGTGATGTTATGCTGGATCCAGATGAAAATGGAGAATTGCCAGCAGTATCCTGCAGTCCTCCTGCTGAATGGGACCGGAGCCATTCTTTTGCATCTTCTTGACTACGGAGCTGGGAGGATGGAGTATACCTGCAAAAACAAACAGGTTTTTCACAATGAACTTTGATGTTTACTTAATTTTTTTATTTTACAGAAAAACAACCATGAAATGTCACAAGACTTGGGGAGGGAGAGAGAGAAAGAAAAATGGAAGAATACTCATATGAAAGTAAAGGATTACATTATATAAACCCAATAGAATTCTGAATTAAGGAGATACTCCAAGTTGTTCCAAGCTGTTCCTAATTCATTTCACCTCTGTTTGGGGTGGGGAAAAAACCCAAATAACAAACCTTCTTTCTTATGGCTGCAGTAGTAACCAAACTAGAGTGAACCAGAAGTTACAAGCAGAAGTTGCGCAGAGTGGCACTGTAGAATAAAATATAGTAAGTATAATGTATGTATGATTTCAAAATAAAACCATAACTTGGAAAACCTTTTCTTAAGTTGTGCCAAAATTCCATCACTATTTAAATGTTTTGGTACATCGCTAAGCTTAGCTGACTATTTGCAGTATTATAACCAAATTCAAGTCAACAAAGCCATTACCAGGATTTTTTTCAACAAGCTGTGACCCAGTATTTCATATTCCAGAGACATTCATACACAGGCCTGTGGAGGTGTACCCCATTTAGTTCAAAAATAACAGCATTAAATCATCATAAAGGAGACTACATTTAGCCTTTTCTGAAGGCAATGAAAACAGCAGAAACATCATCTGTGCCAACATCAATGGCCAAACACCCACTGGCTTCAGCTCAAGCTTGATTTATTGTGTGTATGTCTGAAAAATAGGTATGTCAGGACAGGTGGTATGTGAGCTACGTGATAGGGTGGAGGTATCAACAGGCAGAGCATCATGGAAACTGCTGATGGAATTCAGTGTCTGTCTTAGGCTATGCCATTGGCTTTGGAGAAATATTTATGAGTTACTAGCTCTCCTTCCAAAAACTTGGAGCCTATTATTAACTGATATTATCTATTTAATTCATTTTATTCCCATCAACTAAACACCCTACAGTAAGATATCACTTATTAAGGATATTTTAAATCAAGGGGAAGACTACAATAATTAAAAAACTCAAACTGCTTTCAAAAAATACATTCGTTCTTCTGCTTATGCCTCAACACTTCAGCAACCATCCTGACACCTGACAATCTGCATCTCTTAAACTCTGCACATAAATCAGTTTATTAAGAAAGAGGCTTTAACCTTAGCACACTACAGATTTATTTTTATTTTCAGCATTAATACCTACCCCTTCAGCACTCAAAAGTTTTGGTCTTAAAAGAGGGTCTTTATTTATTAGAGACATACTTGAGAATGACAGAAACATTAAAACAAATTGCCATTTTAAGAAAGGCTTTTAGCACTCGACTTCATGGGACAAGGCTGCTGTGAAGAACAACAGGTATAGCACAGAAAAGATCACAGCTGCAATTTCAGGGCATCACCTCAGTAATCCCAGCATCTGCACGAAGCAATTCAGAAGCTGCACTTTCCTAAATTGTCTGAGATACCTTCTGTAAATTCTGTAATACTTATTTAATTAATATAGCTAAAGTTCATTATCTGGCTAGAATAACTTGTATCAACGTAAAAAAAAATTATGTTAGAAAAATCACTACCTTACAGATGTACAAAATATATGAGAAGACAATTGCTGAAAGTTTGTTTGAGGATTTTTTTGTTCTTTTCTAGAATGATAATATGACCAATATGACCAATTTCATCCTAAAAAGTTTGGCATGATCTTCTAAATCTTTTCTATTTGTGTAACAACACCAGTGTTGCCAGGGTTAAAAAGATCTCAAGTCACTCCGTGTAATAGCCATAGAAACAGCAACATTATTGTTTTCAAATCAAGCCCAGGGATGGTTTGTGATGCTTTTCAGCAATTTAGCCAGCAAAAGCCACACTTCTTGCTCAAGCAGAGAAGCCACTGGCTGAAAAAAGCACACTTATCAATGGCCTTCTTTGAGGAAAGTAGGAAAGAGGGAGAGAGGGAAAGAAAGAAAAGAAAAAAAGAAAAGAAAGAAAAAAGAAAAAAAGAAAAAAAAAGAAAAAGAAAAGAAAAGAAAAAAGAAAAAAAGAAAAAGAAAAGAGAAGAGAAGAGAAGAGAAGAGAAGAGAAGAGAAGAGAAGAGAAGAGAAGAGAAGAGAAGAGAAGAAAAGAAAAGAAAAGAAAAGAAAAGAAAAGAAAAGAAAAGAAAAGAAAAGAAAAGAGAAAAGGAAATTGAAAATTGTTGCCACCTCTTGCAAACTGCGGACCATCACCACCATCCACAACAGAAACACAAAGCAAACTTCAAAGCCACCACAAAAGATGTTAAACCATGTGGAAACACCAATACCTGAGTCCCTTCTTAGGCAAAGTGTTCCTATCAAGATGTGGGTCGCTGCAGAAAAGTTAAAAGAAAAGAACTTCAGAGAAGAACAAAAGGGAAAGAGTAAGATCAGGACGAAGGATGTACAAACACCTGCATCACCTTTTCAGAGGAAAAGGTGCTGGGGCCTCCCTACAGAAACATGCACAGACCTCCTTACCCAGGTGGGGTTTGCACAAACATGCAGCTGGTACCATGCCAATGAACCACATCTGTTCACAGCCTCATTTCACTGTTTCTCCTACCCACAATGAACAAAAATGGCTCTTTAAACATCAAATGGGTGTTTAAAAATAGGCTTTTCAGAAGGCTATTGGTAAAACCTGATGAGAATCTCTAAGTCCAAACCACCTTCCCATTATTTCTTTCAGCAGACACCATTTAGGGAATGCAGCTGATTACTGTACAGAGGCATTGAGCCCAGACTGTTTAAATTTTCAAATCTTAGTTTAAATTCCATTTGCAAAGTAAAATGGACATATTAGTCACCTAAAACTGAACTATTTCAGTTTATATTTTAACAACCGATGAACTTTTAACTGAGCAGAGTCTGTTGATCTGTTTTTAAAGAAAATATCCACATGTTTAAGTAAATTAATTAGACTACAACTCTTCTAGCTAAATTATGGTATGGGACTGATTAAAATTACATCAGTGAGGAAAAGTGAGCTAGAGTGTTTAGATTTGTGTCATCTTCTCCTAACTTTAGCATTCATCTGTACAAGGATGAATGTACTCAAGTCCCTGGAAAACACCCATGAGCCAAGCTGCAATAAGAGACTGATGACACTGAATGACACGGGGACTTCACGACAAAAAGGACAGGCCAGAAAGGCAGTGGGAAAAGCAGCATGCCAGAGGAATGCTGAAATGCTAGTGAGAGTTTAGATTTGCAGGAAAAAAAAAAAGGGCATGATTTTCAAATTGCCTTTGGCAAAGAAATGAAGAGGGTGAAAAAATACCCTTCCCCAAACCAAAAGATGTTCCCAGAAACAAGAGTAACACCAAAAACATGCCATCTCTGCTGTATGCCATTCTCCAGATTGGTTTGGGTAGATAGATGGGGTGTTTGTGGGGACTCTCACTGGCATGTCTTTGTATCAGTTCACACCTGAATGATGAACACAGCAGAGCACTCAACTGAGCACAATCTGGCACAAAACAATTTGCTTCACTGAGATGGGCAACAAAACCTACAGCCTTGAGCATGACTCCTGTCCTTGAGACAGCATTACCTGTCCTGTCTCCTGGGCAAAGTATTTCGGCAGAATTTGGGGCTAGCAGCAGGGGAAGAAAGAGGGCTAGAAAAATCAGTCCAACAAGACAGAAAACAAGAGAAGGAATATTAGAATGAAGATGAGAGAACAGAAAGGGGTTATAATAAAACACAAACAGAATCCCAAACTGTCAGAACATTATATTCAGGTGTAATTTTCTCCATTGAAATGCAACTACAGAAATTTTGCTACCTGAACTCATCATTACACATCAGGATGTAGCTGATTTTCAGGGTTTGGAAGGGTTCTACTGCCATCTACAAGAGGTCCCTCAGGGACCATGCACTACACGTCATTGCCAAGTTTACCCCGATGTCATCTCAATGTGCCACCAATCCAGCTCTGATGCTGAAAACGCCCTGTTCCCTCCTCCCTGCTCAGCCTCTTCCCAGCTCCTACTCTGTGTCCACATAGATACTGATAAATCTCATTGTATAGAGAGTTGGGGAACTGATCAGTCTGAAATGCAATTCAGGTGATCATTTTTCACTTGGATCCAGCTTCCAATAGCATTCAAATGAATGCCTGTACTGAAACATTGTAGGGAGCAACTGGAGATGGGACAGGGCAGCAGGAAGAGGCTGAGAAGGGATCAAATGACTAAGGAGATGGGGACTTGTCTTTTCAGCATCACCTCCAGTTTAAAAGTGGTCAAATTTTATAATAAAGACATTTAGCAGGAAAACAGTTTTCAAATCAAAATTGGAGGGTTTTTTGAATATCACTATTAGATCCATTAAAAGGAGATCTTTGAAAGAATAACATATGATGCAAAATTCAAATATTAGGTATGATATGGTAGCAAAAAAAAGTTGTCACATTGGCTACCACAGCAAATTAAAAACCTCACCTGAACCCATCCTCTTGCTCTGAACTGGGCTCCTTTCCTGGAATGACTTATCTGTATGTTCTAGTGGTACCTAGAATTATCTGCATTATCTTGTAAGAAGCATTACTTGATCTGTATCTGCAGCATTGGCTACTGCTGCCAGGGTTTCATTCCCACTGGAGATACAAACATATGGAAACAAGAGAAAAACCCACTAACCTTTCAGACAATGTAGTCTTAACACTGTTGGTTCGGACGAAGGGAGTCAGAGAATCATCTTTGGAGGCTGGAATCAAGCCACTAGAGGAGTTATGGCTCAGCCCACCTCCACTGCTCAGGGAGATGTCAATGGATTCACAGCTGGTGTGAAGGCTGCTGACAGACTGGTATCCAATGCCATCCTTGCTAACTGCAGAAGAGCTACTCGCGTTGGTACCCCACGTTAAACTGTTGGAAGGAGCCGAGTGTGCTGAACTGGGACTAGAAGCCAGTGGAGACTGGTTCAGATCTGTGTTTTTACCATAGAGGGGACTGCTGCCCCCACTGCTCAGCACACCACTGCCAGATGGGGAGTCAAGGTTACCCTGCTGGTTCATAGTAGCATGAGGGTTGGAGATGACTACTGAGTTTTTCATATTTTCAGCTGTTGTGATGGGAACTTGTTTACCAGGCTTGCCACCAAAAAGTCTATAAAAAGAAAGAGAACACGAAAAATACATTAAATGGAATATTAAATACAAGGATATTTTATACCTAGAGCATATATTAGCTTCAGAAAACCAACATTAAGTACATGATCCTATGATTGGACATACGCAACTATACATTTATAATCTCCTTGTGTTCACTGTCCCTTCAATAAAGCCCAGAGGTAAGTACTTACAACAGCTTCAAATCTGTCCTAGGTGTGTCTTCTCTGAATCATCAAACATTACTTTTACAAAGCTAAAACACAGCTTCACAGAACTAAAATACGGTCGTATCATCTGTTCCTAAAGGAAAAAGGATACCAGAGAAACACTGCACAGATCAATCTGATGTATGGAATACTAGAGATTGAACCCTTAGTGACCAGCTAAATTCTGTGCAAATCACCAAATTCTCTGCACCAGAAGCAGCATTTGCTGGGATGCAACAACGTACTGATACCAAATGTAGGTTTGTTTTATTCCATGAGCCAAGCTGGCTGGAAACTACTCTTTTTTTAGCGGAGAATGAGATGTTATGCTTTTTGGCACCTGGAACTGGCTGAGTAAAAAACTAGTTGAGTTCCAGAACTTGGGGAGGGAGGGGATATAGTCAGCAGGGCTGGAGGAAGCTGACTGCAGCATTCACTGCTGCCTGTGATACAGCTGCACTGCCAAGGAAGGGGAGACTTCAGTTCCCTCATTAACAAGTCAACAGGAAAGAAGTGCCAAAATGTCTTAGTAGCAAACTGGCTTCAGACTAGAAGATCAATCATTCCAAAACAGATCTTCAAAATTAGGAAGGAAGCATATCTACCACTCCAGCTTCAAACATTCAGCCCAAAATGTTGCTTCTGTTTCTGCCACTTTGCTCCTGTAACTGCCTTTGGAACCTTAGTTTTCCCCACACGTACCTATATGGATTTGCTTTTTTATTATTCACTGTGGAGTACTGTGGATGAAATATTTCAGAATAGAGGACTACAGACACTATAAAAGCGTTCCTAAAGACTTATGGGCAGGTATGCACCAGGCAGAACCTTCTCTCCTTTTGAGTATGCCCAGATTGTCTGTTTGACACACAGACCCTGTCACTTTGTCCAACACATCCCAGAAACAGGCTGTGTAACAGTGCTGGGCACCTGCAGCACATGTGCAGCAAGCCCAGTGCTGTCCAGAAGCAGTGTCTGTACTGCAGAGGTGCTTTCTGCAGCTCCAGTGTGCCTGTGAAATCTGCCTGGAAAGCATCTGAGCTGTGTGGCTGATGCTGTGTACCTGCCACAAGGCACCTGGACACTTCAAACTGACAGAGGGCAGGTTTAGATTAAATATTAGGAAGAAATTCTTTCCTGTGAGGGAGGTGAGGCCCTGGCACAGGTTGCCCAGAGAAGCTGTGGCTGCCCCATCCCTGGCATTCTTCAAGGCCAGGTTGGACAGGGCTTTGAGCAACCTGGGATAGTGGAAGGTGTCCCTGCCCATGGCAGGGGGTCAGACCAAGATGATCTTTAAGGTCCCTTCCAGTCCAAACCAGTCTGATTTTATGGCCTTCAGCTTATGGTATTACTGTTCCTGTGCCAGGCACACAATCTCTTCTGTTGCACTGGGAAAACTACTTTTAGAGAAAGGATCCCAGAGCTTAAAAAAAAAAAACCCCAACCACCCACATAACATTTTTACAGGCTGTTTTTAAGCTACACAGTTTTCCTAGTTTATGACAGCACTGAAGTTACATATATTCGCAGACTTATAGGTAAATCTGTATCATTTTACAAATATATGAATTCTTATTTGTTGTGTAACACAAAAAAACTATGGGGCCAAGAGGAAATATGCAAAAACCAATGTGTGCAACTCAATTGACTATGAAAATTAAGCTCAAAATCTTCTTTACTGTCATTCTAGAAAGCAGTAATAAGCAGACAAGGCCCAATTAACCTCTGATGCATTTCAACACATGACAACTTAAAGAAGCTGGTGAAAATTCAAGTGTGAGATTGTAAATCAAATGAGAAAATAGTTAACTTGAGCCTCAGTGTCTTCTCTTTGAAGTTTCATGTATTTCTAATGTAGTATTTCAATTACATAGCCAGAAATGTAGCTTTCTAGTAATAAAAATATTCCCAATCAAATTCCTACCAATGTGCCTGAGGCTTGCAGCACTGAAAATCTGCATTTCTCATGGGGTATACTATAAAAATGAAAGGTCTATTGGAGGATTTAAGTAGCCATTGATGCAAACTACATATTCTAAAGGACATGGATTATCTATTGATAACCAGGAACAAAATAGTGTATTGAATTATCCTCACATAGGCTCTTCAAATAAAAGCACCCATCTAAAAACAGTTTACAGCATTAGCCTAAGCTGCCATCACAGCCATTATGCTTGCATTGGTGCTTCAGATGGAATGTGGCTTTCTCACATCACTGGAAGCAGGATGATGTAGCATAACTGCACGGGTATTATGGGCGTCACGACAAAATGAAATGCAAAACACTGCAACTTGAAACAGACAAGCTACTCAATGCCAAATTCAATCAAAAATAATATTAACAGAACTTTTCACCAATATCAAGGCTTTTATATATACTGCATCAACAAATTAGTTCCTCACCAACTACATGTTAATGCTAAAATCATGTGTGGGGTACTCTTGGGGAAATAGAAGACAGGATTTTTGTTCAAAAACCAGTATAAGAAAATTTAACCCATCTTAGACAGTAACTTTATTTAGGGTTCTCCTACACAGGCTAAAATGTTGAGTCTTGTAACAGTCTGGCCTAATCCACACAACTAAAAGGTTGCTTTGGGTGAATCTAAGTCAATGCCACTGTCACCAAGAAAATCTGAGATAATTCTCCTGTTATCAATTTCCAATTCGATCCACCATTGGAATATTTCCAGATTTCTGACACATGCATTGGTATAAGACCTCTTCAGCAACCTTCAGGTAAGAAAATCTTTATTTCTGCAATATCTGCATGGATAAAAGCCTTCAGGTATGATTTTTGTAATAAAGAGACTCAAATCGTAATTGCCAAACTTTCTGCCAGACAGGTTTGGTTTTTTACCAAATGTTAAATTTTTGCTGCTGTCGCGTGATGTCCTGAGTATTCACAACACTGGCCAACCTGTTTGTGTGAAATTAAATGTAAATGCAAAGACCTTGATGTAGGACACTAAATAGTAAGTGCTGCACAAAACACAGCCAGGCCTGGCTGGAAGAGTCCTGCTCATTCAGCTCTCACTAACACCACTGCACAACCGAGGAATTTGTTGCCTACCTGCGCAAAGTGGGAGAGGCCACATCAGGGTACTTGACTCCTTGCTGGTGGGTACTCTGAGCTCCGCTAGCAGCAGTCTGTGATGCAGGGTTCACTTTAACAGAATTACATGAAGCCACGCTTTCGTTGTCAGACGAAATCCCTTTCTCTTTATCAGTCTGATTGACTAATCCTGGCAGAGAGTTTCCAAGGATTACCTTGGCAGGCTCTCTAATTTTAGGGACAGGCAACCCAGCAGACTTGCTGCTTATGTTGGAGTCTATGCTACTTGTGCTAGATCTATTCCCAGCTCCACTTCTGCTACTGGATTTACTGGGCCGGGGTAAACTACGATACTGAAGATTAGTTCGTGCACTAAGTGCTAAGTAGCCATCATCCTGGTTCTGTGAGCCATCAACACTAGTCTTCCGACCAGTGGTTCTACCCATGAGTCCAGATGACTTTGGGATTTTTCCCAAGGTAGCCGATCTACTGGTGAGAGTTGCCCCACTGGCAGTGATTATAGTCATGCCTATGGCTGACCCGCTCTGTTTCTTAAATCCAAATGTATTAGCATTAGCAGCAGTTGTCCTAGAGTTACTTGTGGGAAGCTTTTTGGATTCATCACCACTGCTGCGTCCTGCATCTGATGGGGAACGTTTAACATGTCCAGCTTTAGGAGATAGTCTACCCTTTTCTGATACCTTGGCGTCATCAGTTTTCCCTACAAAAATAGAAAAAGAATTCTAATATTTAATGACTTGAAAACATCAAGCAAATGATGAAACTCAAAGCAGCATGAAAAGCAAAAGCGTGTTAGCCACTGGAGTGTGGTTCAAAGTTATGATCTAGTCTGCACTGAACTTACATGCCACTCTAGTGAGTTACACATGCAGACTTGCCAGAGAAAGCATGTGGTGTCTTTGCCCTCGAGAATACGAAAAGCAGAGAAGTCTTACATAATAGTGACAGATAAGAAAAAAAAAAAGTTTCCCTCTGTAGCTACCACAGATTGATAATTTTTATAATTAGACAGCAATAGTGTTAGGCTGCTAGTATAATTGTCCTAAAAGGCATTGTTCAAGACAGCATCTAACTTCAACTTCTTCCACATAAAATTGTGTACATGACCTAATAAGAAGTGAGGTATTAAATTACATTACTCAATTACGCAAATTCAACCAGTTTTCATTGACACATCTGCAAGAGCTAAAATCATTAATACACTTATAAGAAAATCCAGAAATCATGTTTAGTATAAATGAACATGCTTGTTTAGTAAGAGGAAAAAAAAAAAATCTCATCAACCACATATCCTATATGTTATTGGTTAACAGTGACTACGAGAACTAAAATATTATTTATTCTTCACACGACAATATTGTGCCCAATTTAAAGCTTGGCTTACAACTAGAGTTGTCACGAAAACAACTTGCAGGGTGTACTAATCTGAAGTATGCATTTTCCAACAAACAGAAATAGAAATGTGGAGGTACGAGATGCTGCTTAGATTGAAGCAAAGCCTAAAAATACAGACAGGATTACCTGAAGTTCAGGTTCTGCCTCTGCAAAGTATTTAAACTGTTTTCACACTGAACACACTTTTAGGCTTGTTTGTATCTTACGCCTTTTCTCACCTGTTCCAGGTGTCTTTAATGTGCCTGAGGTGGTTGAAGGTTTAGGCCTTGGTGTGGTAATGCCAACCTGAGCTGACATGCCCCGTCGCCAGGAGCCCGTCTGTGAAATAACAGTGTTCTTCCTACCAGAAGTGCTTTTATCAGACTCATCTGACACATCAGAGGGATTCCGCCTCCATTTAGATCCTGGCTCCATTTTTATGCCGCTATCAGATCCTCCGTCTGATTTCTTGACTTCATCACTGGACCATAAGGAATTCCGCTCAACTTGGGAATGCTTTTCTGCATCAGTCTAGGACAACAGATAAGCAATTGCAAGACAACTTCCAGAGCAAGTCTTTCTCTTAAGAAGCTTCATAAATAAGTTGATTAATCAACTCAGCAGTCATCTCTGAGTACCAACAAACGTAACATGCCTTTGATGATGAAATGTCACAGCAAGAAATGAAACCCAGCAATGACATTTTTTTAAAAATATGCTTGTGAGAAAAATACAAAAAACACAACAGCCATGCCCCTTGGAATAAAAGGAAAAAAACCCCACTTGATTTAAAAAGGACATACTCAGCTCCATGACATTTATAATCTTCCATCTCAAATTTCTGACAAACCCTTTTACTGCAATGCCAAAAAGGCATTTCAAACCTGTGCAGCCAGCTTTCCTTTGTTCCTGCTGCTTTCCTATCTCTTGTCTGGCAATCTGATCTCCAGAGCTTGAGGAGGCAGCTTTTGGAACAGATCTGAATATGTGGAATGCTATTAATTCTAACCTAACATAGTAGAAGGACACCCAAGAACTGAAGAAAAATGAATCCCTAAAACTTTCTAACAATACTCAAGACTGACTTAAATACATAAATTACCTTAGTTTTTAATTTACATTCAACTCTTGCAGACTGTTTTTTTCCCCTACTTTTGCACAGATTGATTGTGCTACCAATCTGTTATGGAGAATTTTGCAAAGCTCAATGTCAAATAGAAAAATTTCTCATTAGCAAACCTTTGCCAAAATCACAAAAATGCTTAAATTAAATATATTACCCTCTCTATATTTATATATTTTATATATTCCCCATACATTAGCTTTTTTTTATTGCTAATGTTTACTCTTTCCAGAATTCTACTCCTCCTGTCAAATGCTGTTGATTAAATTTGGCAGATCTGGTTAACACCACGACCAACTATTTTGTGACCAGCCACAAATGACAAATATCCACACATTTGACTCTGATCTGGACAAAAAACTCCTACCTGAAGTGCTCTCCAACCATCATAGCACCATGAAAGAGACTAATTCAACACCTGATTGTGCAGTTCCCAAGCATGGGCTGATAAATTTTGGTAAGGTGTTGAGTGCCACCTCTGCCCTGCAGCCTCAGCAGAAGATGAATGTGCTCAGAACTATGTGGTAGGCAAAAGGAATAAGTTATTTAAAAGGAAATTATTCTAAATATCCCAAAGCATTATAAAGCCCACAGTCTTATTTCCCTTTGGATAATCAGAAAAACAGCACAGGAAAGGCTGCAAGATTATTTACCACGCTTCGAGCAAAATGCTTGTTTTAAGTTCCTAAAGCATGTTTTAAGTTTACGACTTTTCTTTTCCTACCAGATCACACCATTAATATTAAAGAATTTAGGGGAACTGTGGTTGAATTTCCTCTGTGCTTTACTGTAATTATTTTTTTTTAAAGCCTGAAAAACTAGTTAAGCGATCAGTGCATGAAAGCTGACACCACATATCACAATGGTCTTTCTTCAGTCAGGGGAAACTGGGTTTGGGTTATTTATCTACATACTGAGTCATCAGCCTAACCAGCATTTTGAATTTTGGATTCAGATAATCGTATATTCTTGTACTTTCCTCATGCTATGCAAATGTTGTTTCCCTGCCTTTCCATTCAAAGACAGCAACCCAGAAAAGGCCTGAGTGGATCTCTGCTTTATAACTCCATTATCTTCTTATGGCTGCCAGGTTTGGGGATGGAGGATTACTTTTTTATTTCTGATCAGTAGGTATGTACTAAATTCACAGTGTGACTGTTCCTACGCCCTGTGTGTCTCCAAAATCATCATTTCATGCAAATGTCTCCTACATTTACAGATCTTGGAAGACAGCACAGCAAAGAAGTAACAATCAACCAACAAAATCACCTCAACACCATTCCTCACATGCTCACATTAGTATCTTGTTTCAAGCTCCTTCTCTGGAATTGT
Organism: Atrichornis clamosus; assembly: GCA_013400975.1. NCBI lineage: Eukaryota > Metazoa > Chordata > Aves > Passeriformes > Menuridae > Atrichornis > Atrichornis clamosus. Next base: position 55,930 of record WBMZ01006792.1, read on the forward strand.
GTCTACACACTGTTAGTGTTCAAGAGCAAGAAATACACCTACTTGCTAGCAAAGGGCTTATTCTAATTTTGGTTGACTAGGAAATATTCCTGTACCTTCCATTTCCCCTCTTTTACATCTGTAAGATCAGCACAGTCTCCACAGAGAGAACAGCACTGCAAGAAGTCCTTTACCTTTGCTCTCTTCCATTTCATCCCACTACTACACCCATGGCCAAAGTTTTCCTGTAGCCTTTGAAATGCTGCACCTCCACCCTTGAAGCCCTCTGGCCAGAAATGTTTTTGTTTAATGGTAAACACTGAGAACAGCACAGAAACATGACTAAGGAATCAAACTCAAAACACAGTGAAACCTGGCTTGGGGAGTGCAGCTGAAACTCCACCCGCCTGGGAGGGTGAAAGTGGAAATATTGTTTGCTGGAGGTCATGGCAAGACACAGCGGACACACCTGGGAGCAAAGCCTGAGCCAGCAGTAAACCACCAGGATTTCTCAACTTACTCCTACAGTTTTGTAAATCTATTCCTGAACCTGTGAACAGACCGAACCCATCTTTGCTGAGAAATTGTCTTGATTCAACTGCTTAGGGATGTTCTGTTTTCCATTTAAAGGAACTTTTTCATCTTCCATCTTTTTACCATCACATGAACGAATTTATTACTCTTTCTCCCACATTATTTCAGTTACAGAAGATATTTTCAAATGCCCACCAGGTCTTAACTCCTCCTTAAAATATGTGTATGGTGTGACTTTAAAGGCACATTCTATGTAGTACTGTGTAAAAGACTTATCCAAGTCTGTGCAATATAAGGGAAAAGTATTAGGGCCTCAACATTCATAAAGCTACATTAAGTGGTTTGGTACTTGGCATAATCACAGCAAGACAGGGCGACGTGGTAAGGCAAATTCTGATTCCCATCACTAGGCTTGTTCTAAAACAACTTGCAAACATCTCCACTGCACTGCTAAAAAAGGGGGCTACAACTAGGAATGTCTATGAAGATGGAGTTCATATCATATTTACGTCCAGCTTCTTCAAGATGGAGAAACTACAGTATCTGGAGCATGGGGTACTCAGCAGCTCTGAAAATCGGTTTCTTAACAGAGATTTTTTCCTACTGCAACTATGCTTTCCTTTGCAGAGATGATTCTGCCTGAGTTACTGATTTTATCAGCAGACACTGACATGTTCAGGCTCTCTCCCTTTGATGTTGCTGCATTATTTGCCTGGACTCCCAGCTGCACATGTATTAGCTTCGAGCTCCCTCTTTATTTACCTGAAATCCAACTTCTGTGCATGTGCAAAAGATGCGACAATCACAGCAGCTCAAAAGTGCCTACTATTTAGGAGAACCAAGGCAATGGATACCCTGAGAAGAAAAGTCCACATCCCTCTGCAGATGTCTGCTGATCCTTCATGGCTCACCGCCCTGGGAAAGGCAAACCTGGGCACAGGGCATCACAAAGTCCTCCAGGTAAGACAGAAGATGTGTCTCTGCAGCTTTCACTGCGTCATGAGCTCTGAGGTCTACTTTAGGTAGCAAAAAATCAACCCTGAAAGCTATGCAGTCATCACTTCACGTTATTTTCATTCCCTTGGTTGACAAGATTAGGGTAGTTTGTTCAACTGAAAATGAACTACTTTATGGACAATAATTTGCAGGTAACAGTAATACCTAGAATAAAGATTGTCATTTGTGAAAACTGAGGAGAGAAGCAGGTCACAGACATACATCAAAAACCTGCAAACACGACTTGTACATTCTTGGCTCCCAGCTTCCTCTGCCAATAACTACACTCTACTGCCTGTACAAGCTCCAGCTGCTTTTCTTCTAGTGTCTGTCTGCACCCCCTTGGATACTGTAATAGTTGTGGAGGAGGAAGAGGAGTTTGTCAACACAGATTTTGATCTCTCAGAGGTGTTTCCAAGAATCTGATCCATCAGAAGATAGAAGTCATATGAGCTTCTATCTTTTTTCCTTAGGTTAACGTTTAGTCACGTCTCCTTCATGTGCTGTTTTTTACCCCCAACAGTATTACAATGTTGAGAAAGTAACAATTGTCAAAAGATACTTCTGGCTGTCCATCTCATTCTCTCTTAGGTACTGAGCAACACCCTTGATAGATCTTAACTCCTCTCAGCTTGTATGGGACTTGTAGTAGCAGTTTCGAGTGCCCGTGCAATCACTGATACGCAACCAGAGGCTACCTGGAAACCCTTCATGTAGGCTCAAATATGCACTGCATGGCAAGGGAACAAAGACTACTCTGTGCTTGCACCGCAGCTCTGTAGACAGAGCAATACTTCACAGCAACCACATGTCTACATTAAAACTGATGTTAAAAACAGATTTAGGATCCAATAATGAAAAGGAATGAAGATTAAAAGAGGAAAGAAAGAGAGGAGCAGGTTGTACCTACATGTCTCTCCTCTACCTGCTGCACTGCCAAGTCACCACATCCCAGTGGCTTTGCAACACAGCACCAGAGTCCCTTGAGCAGGGTGTGCAAAGAACAAAGCGGGACTCTTTAGTTCTGCACTTTTCCAAACAAAATTCTATGCAACTGGTGAAAAAAAAGTGGTTTGTATTACACAAATCTCTCTATTATGCAGTTTATTTGATAAATGAAATACTGTCCACTCGTTCTACCCTCTTTGGATGTGTGGTGTCTGAGCACAAAATGTACATGTATCCTGCTGATGAAGGTAAAATATATCCTCCTATGAAATGCTGCCGAACACAGAAAGCCTGCATTAACACACAGCTCTGGAGATTTGATAAAATCTATTTCATTTGCCTAGCATGCTGACATTTCTGAAGGTAGGATAAATAACCTTTAAGCTTTCATGTTGACTTTATTCAATTCTATTAAAAATGTACGACATTTTCTAAAGCTAAAAAACCCCCCAAATCCCATTTACATCAGTTTTCTGTGCAGCAGTGCCTCTACAAAGGCAAGACCCATTTGTTGTGACACCACTGCAGCAGAGATGCCATGGGTTCCAACCAGGGAGGAAATATTTATAAATGCCACGGATGACGAGATGGTTACTATTGATACTGTCTGTACCAAGACTGGCTGTGTGCTCAAGTTCAGCCAACTTAAAACAATTACACCTCCTGCACAGAGAAAATAATAAATATCAATGTTGCTTGTATAAACCAAAGATCTTACCTGTGCATCTAAGTTCTTGCGGGAGGAGGCAGGTGTGTTGGCATAGGAGCTGATAGAGGAGCTGGTGTTAATGTCATCAGTACTGAGATTATCTATGGTGTCACTGATCCCACTGCTGACAGAGCTGCTGTCATCCCAGCTGGACAAAAAGCACAACAAAGGTAGAAAACAAGGGTCAAAAGACAAAACAGCATTCAAAAGGAAAAATATTACTTCTACAACCATTAGCCTACTTGTGGTTGCCCTGTAACTACTTGATTGCCACAAAGCCCAGTATATGCCATCACCAAGCCAAGAGCACCAATGACACAGCTCTTCCCAACTCAATTGAAATGTGTGCCTGCAGTCCCAGAGCAGTGGAAAGCAGTGGTATGAAGGCACATTAGGAAGAAATTCTTCCCTCTGAGGGTGGTGAGGCCCTGGCACAGGTTGTCCAGAGCAGTTGTGACTGCCCCATCCCTGGAAGTGTTCAAGGCCAGGTTGGACAGGGCTTGGAGCAACGCGGGACAGTGAAAGGTGTCCCTGCTCATGGCAGGGGGTTGGAACAAGATGATCTTTAAGGTCTCTTCCAACCCAAACCATTCTATGATTCTGTGATCTCCAAGTAGGCACTGATTTGCTAAGCTGTAATACAGAGACAGAACTTAAATGCAAGGACAAAATTCACCCTGAAGCACTCTTTTGTACCGAGGTGTTACACAGACCTGGGCAACAAACTGGATCTATCATTGACAGCATCATTGGTCTCAGATAATTTTAGCAATTGAAAGTTCAGTCCTTCAGATGGTACATAACCTCCTGAGCTGCACCACACACCCTTTTCAAGAAGAGCGACTATTCAGGACTTCTTCCAGCATGTGATAACGTCAACACTTTCTAATAAATGAGAAATGTCTAAATGAAGTTTAGGACACACAAAGTACCAACTAAAAAAAGGCCATGCCTGAAGTTATTTGAGTGTTAGAACAGAAAGAATCAAAATGATCTAAAAACCCAGGGAAATGCTCCACTCCTGAAATGCCTGTAAAAGTAAGCTGCTCAAGGAAGAGATTTATAAACTGGCTTACAAGTTCTCCATCTCCAAGAACAATGAAGCTGGGATTCCAACACTGTTCTGGAAGTAGCTCTGTGAAGACATTGCAGTTCACTAATGGATAACTATTGCTGGAAATGCATAAATATATATACACCATAGATCACTGCAAAAGGTAAGAGCTCATCACCTGGCAGCACTCTAGCTATTCATCACTTCAGCTTCAGATTTTGGGAGCTCCAGACTCTCTTCCCTATTGCATTTTTGTTTGCTTTACTAACTTGTAACAAAGAGATGCCAGTGAAGTTTTTGACTGGGGAGTGAAAGCCATTCACAAAATGATACACTGAATAGTTAATATATGCATTTAAACCTTAATTGTGTGTTGAGTAAGTGAACTATGTAAAGAAAGGCAACCTCTGTTTGCTTGAACTTTATTTGTAGCTTCATCACTGATTTACAGCCTTACTACATAGACTTTGTCAGCTTTGAAATGGAAAGCATTTAATTTTTTTCACTTAGCACTACAAAACAGCTACCTGTATGACTTTTAATGATGCTTTAATAGTTTTAATTGTTTTTGCTTACTTGGGAATACTTTGTTCACCCACATGTATGTAACGCCTTTGAGGGAACTGAGTACAGCTTGAAGAGCAGCATAATTTGCTGAACCACACAAGCAGTGTGGCCACGAGGACATCCTCTTCTATGTGTCACAGAAAGGGTTATTGCTGGCAGCTGCTCCTTCTCTGTGAACACAGCAGGTCCTCACCAATCCGCCAGCACAGCCATTTGTGCCCCTTTTCCCCACTTGTGCCCCTTTTCCCTCTATCCCTGCAGATAAGCCAGCTGGGAAATTCAGATCAACAGCTTCAGCAAGCGAGATTGATTTTGTCTTCAGGAAGTTAGGGATGCTCAGTCACACTGCTCTGCTGGCAGAGAAGAGGAATGGGGAGGGACAGGGACAGAGCAGGACCCACTGCTGGCCCCTGCCACGGGCTCTGTTGGATGGAGCCTTGAGGTGGCCCTTCATCTGCTGTTCTCCAGCTCGTGAGAACTCACTCCTGCCAGCTCTGATCGACTTCCAGGAGTGTCCCAGTTACAGGAAAGGTCCTGGATTTCCAGAAAGAGTTTCCAAACACTATTTGATAAACCTGCAGACACTCTAGCTCTCCTGACTGGAAAGAAATGTTGCAGTCTACAGTGTTGCTGATGCTACAATTTGAAGGAAAGAGAGAACTTTATTCCTTGATTAGTCTACACCTGGGTAAAAGGGAATTCTGCCATACAAAACAGAAATACACGTTAAGATAAAACTCACCTGTTGAGTCTGAGAAAGCCAGACAGCCAGATTTGACACACCAGTTTTATCTGCTATTTTCAAAAATCTTTTTCAGCATAACTGAATGGAAGATGGGCTACTCATGCAAAGAAATCCATGGAATGTTAGCGAGGGGAATGGAAAATTTGGAAAAGTACTGAAAGAATTCTTTGAAGCACCTTTTTATTTAGAGTGGGCAACTAAATGTCACAAGGCAAAATATTGAAAGCCACGTTACTTCTGAATTTCAGTTTTTAAAACAGGTTCTATACTGATATTTATTTCTGTTTCAAAACCTGTAACATAAAGCAATTACAATCCCTAGATTTTTTAAGTCTACAAATAAGGTTACAAGACAGTTAATATATTAACTGAATAAAAGAATATAATCCTCATTTTCCAAAGTTTGGTTTTCTATTTCTGAACCTATAATAGAATAAAAATAACAATCATAACAATAATGATATCAACAATGCCAGTACTTTCCATGTTTAGTAGTTTAATGTCCTTCTTAGGGAGATATGGCAATGGGCACCAAAAAAAAAATTAAATACAGTATTTTTTGTCTCTGTGACTCATAGTCCCATCTTGAATGTACAGAAACAGAAACATTTTATTTTCAAGAACTCACAATTCTTAAACTACCATAGGTCCCAGTTCATCAGCATCTAAAGAATGTGTTTAATGTTAATCATAAGAAGTTTTTCTGGCATCAACCAGTCCTGTTGGCTTCAGTTGGGCAATCTAAGGCATTATGAAAATATTTGAGTGCCCTCCTGAACTGGGACATGTGCCTGAGGACAAAGGTAGAAACATGCACCTGAATACATTGATGGTTGTGGCTTTCCCTTATGTATATCCTGGGCTTTAAGTCCTTTATGTTCTGATTAAAACTACGGACAACTCAAACTCTGTATTTTCAAGTTTACTAATGTGTTACTAAACTAAAATAGATTAGCTGTTCTGAGGTCTGAAGATAGATGTGGCATTTCGGACGCCACAAGCTAAGCAACATGGCTCTCATGGCATGCTGGTGACACTGGTGTTCAAGCTGTTCTGACAAGGTAGGATACTGTGTCAGCTAAACCCAGCCAGTTTTAGCTTTATTTAAAAAATATCACTTCAGTAGAAGGGTGGGAGTGCTCAGTGTCTAGCTAGAAAAAACAAAAGGGTATAAGAACTAAAAAACACCTTAAGAAATTGAAAATACACCTACACAAGCAATTATTGATGCTGCACTTTGGAGCAGCATTAGAGACGGTTGGTTTTAATGCGAGATGCATGCAGAATTCACTGAACTCTGTAAACCAGATGCCAATGCAAGCCACTTTACAAGCATACAACATATACAAGTAAAAAGTAATGCAATGAACCCACACATACTGTTTAAGGCTGTGGCTCCTCCAGAGGACAGGACCTGCCACCAAACTGAGGGATCTGTTTCACACTGTTCTTGAAACCACCCCAAGCCCTCCACATAAATTAGTTCATTTTTACCTTGATCCAGTGCCTTGATGGTTAAAGTCAAAAGTGAGGCAGCAGAATGGGGCATCTAACAGCCCTAATTATGGTGTTCTTGGCTCCCAGAGCCAAGATAGCATCTTTGTAATTTAGCTGGTACAATTAATAATTTCTGATGTCAGCAAAAGTCTACTCAACCATAACCTGAAGCTGAAATGTTTGGGCTTTCCTTTTGCTATTTGATCAATCACCTGAAACTTTACATTGAATATTGAAAATTACAAAAAAAGCCACCCCAACCGTAAAAGTGTATTATATATGAAAATTACACAACCACCCACTTAAAAACCATCCCCACCATCACTTAAAACTCCCACAACGCTGCCTACTGCTCTCTATGAAACCAAGCACCCCAAGCACCTTCCTCTGCCTCCCTGCCTCACTCTGCTCACCCTAATGCAACTTACAACACTGCTACTACAGCTCGCCCACATACAGCACCAGATCAACTGCTCAAAGCTGCTTTTTCAAATAGGTTTGCAAAGCAGTTAGGCTCAGACTTGTATTTTTCCACAGTCTATCAGCACTTTTCCATCTTGCATAATCATCATCCCCAGAATTGGCTCTTCTTTGTCAACTTGGACAGAACACAAAATCATTCTGTGATCCTCAGGACAGCCCCTCTCGCTGCAGAAATCTTCTCCCTTTGCAAAGGACTCATTAAAATCCTACTAAATAAAGCTATTGTTAAAAGCTGAAAATGCACCTTCTGTGTGGATGGGTGTGGATTTTAAGTTTGTTGGATCTTCACTCAAAACCAAAATTACAATGAGCTGCTGAAAAATACATTTGTCCAAGAAAGGGCCTTGGGGCTCTACAATATTTCAAGTGGAAACATGGCAATTACCCTCTTCTAGCTAAAAATTTAACTATTTATGAGTTGATAGAAGAACATCAACAAAGATCAAGGTACAAAATGATTGAAATTTCACAGCATCTTCAAAGATTTAAAAGGAAAAATTAAATGTGCTAGAACACAACTTAGTAAATACTGCAGTGTCCACTGTTTTCTTCTGGGATTTCCTATAACACTGGTAACTGGGCCAGAAATCCAGAAAGCACATACAGACCCTTGCATGGTTTTCCTTTCAAATTGTTCTGAAAGCTGAAACATAGCCATCTGCAATAGAATGGATGGAAATCTACTTCAAGACAAGTTAATTAAATTAATGTGTTTTACACTTATTAATCACCCACCTCCCCCATGTCTTCAGTTATTTTCTCTTCTCACATCTCAGTATTGGTATTTTTACATAAACCACTTTGTTTCTAAGCGAAAGAGGAGCCCAGGGACAGGACTGTTACCTTGAAACACTTTGTAAAGTCAGACCACGAAAAGTAAACCAGGAAAAATGAATACAGACTCTTTCTGGTTGTTCTTTCTGAAACAGAATCTAATCCTTTTAATGACATTTTTTGGTGCAGAGTTAAAGTGCTGGAAGTGTGCTGTGAGCTATTCAGATGTTTTCGTGTTTAGGGACTATGGGGGTTACCCTGAGCAAGCTGAACTGCAGCTCTCTGTCAAGTTCTGTTTAGAATTCATCCAAGATAAGGTTTCAGGATTTACATTTAAAATACCTTTTTGTAAAGGGAATAACTCACAGAACAAAATTAATCAGTGTTGAAAAAGTTTGGGTAAGAAAAGATTTGGAGACGCTAGAAAACTGCACATGCTCTTTTAATATAATATTTTTATATCAGTGCTAATAACCTAAAAAATAACACTGGATTTTATTTTGTTCCTTAAAATCTAACCAGGAATTTGATGAAGCCACTGACAAACTTGAATGCAGCTGAGCACATACACGCACAGGACTTGCTAAAAATCCACCTGATTGCAGGGAGTTAAAACACCCTAAAGCTTCATGAACCAATTTGACTTTCCACCAAAACTCATCATATCCTGCTCTGAAGCTGAAATTCCAAAGGCACCTTTTCACCTGCAGGCTTTGCTCAGAGGCCCTCCAGCCCATCGCTGTCTGGGGTCACTGAGCCAGCAGCATAACTGTATTCAGCTGCAAAACGCCTGACTGGTGGAACTTGTTTTTTTGGCCACTGTTCACAACCAGAGTTCCTCTGGTACCTCCGCAGCCTCGGGGAAGGGGAGAAACCAGAGGAAGGCACTGCATGTGACCCAAGCACTAGAGGAACTTCCAACTAGGTCTGCAAAATTTAGTGTACAATACTACAACCAGCTACCAGTCCTTTCTCCTGCACTGACAACCTATAAATCATATTTTTGGTGTTCCTCACCTACTGTTCTGTTTGAAGACTTACTGTATTTATAAAGCTGCTTACAGAGCAGCTCCACCCAGGGTACACAGAGCACCCCTTGGCAGCAGCACTCTAACCTCCTCCATGCTTTGAAGGCCATGGGGTTGATGCTCATTCCTACTCACGTCTGTGCCACTACACTGACTCCAGTGAAAGCTGGAAACAAAATCAGTGTCTTCATATCACAGTGTTAAATCAGTGTTAAACCTCAGTCCTCACGGTAAAAAAACATGCTTTGTTTGTTCTTTGCTTCCATGACAGTAATAAGTGCTGAGGAAAGTCTTCTAACCGAAGTCAGAAATTCCTTGTTTACATACAAAGCCTCAGGTTCCTTCCAGAAAATAAATCCCTGTAAAGTGCACAAGTGACAGCAACGGACTGAACAAATCCAGAGGTCAAGCCCAAGCCGCATCCTGGTGATGGACCGCGCCAGCTCCCTGCAGTCCCCCTGGAATGAGGGAATGGGGAGGAGGCCCCTGGCAAAGATCTAGCTGTAGGTCACCATTGCAATATGCCTCCTACTCCCTCCCAGCCCAAAAACCTCCTTACTCCAGGCAGGCAGAGAACTGCCCAAGGGATGGAGAATTGCGACAACCAAAGACAAGACTGTGGGTGTTTCTTCCCCTGCCTTACTTACCAAGTCCTTCTTTCTTACTACTTACTCCTCCCCCAAAAGCAGATATTCTGGACCACACCACCTCCTCACACAGAGACACAATTTGAGTTATGATTTAAAGAAGGGGCAGCATTCACTGAACATGCTGACATAGTTTCTGACTCACACCTCCTGCCCATGAGCTCCTCCAGCACTGGAGTGAGCTGGTGAGAGCTCAGCAGCTCATCAGCAGTTTCTGCTACCTGGCAGCTGCTTCATCAGAGGCTCCGAAACATAATAAAAACAGGGTTAAACACCAAGAAGAAAAATAATAGATTAGCTGAATTCTTACAGGACATAATGAAAATATGGAAAGGAACGAAGGGCAGTATGGAAACAAAACTGTGCAAGATGCATTTAAATTCCCTGCTGCTGAGTGTGCTTTTGAAAGATTCATGGGACCGGACCCACTTGCCCCATGGCCATTTGCCCCCTGACCAGGGTCACTTGGCCACCCATTCCCCCTGTGCAAATGGCCACTGGGACCACTGGACAGCCTCACCCAGGAAAAGGTGGATACTGAACACCCCTGAGTCAAAACCTCCTGCAGTTGGTAGGTAGAATATGGCTCCTTTGCTTCCCACTCCTGTTTTAATCCACCCTAACACTGCAACTCCACCACTGACACCTGTGCAAACCTTTTAGGTCTGCAGACTGAAACCCCAAGCAAGAAACAAACAGGCACCAAATGCAGACATGATATATACACATGAGGACTCAGAGCAATTCCCTAGTCACTATTAAGCTCTTCCTTACTCAGAAGACACTGCAAAGCTTCTACACTGATAAACTGATCAAGGCAAAAACCTGTGCACAGCAAAATAGTTTTCACACGAGTACTGCTCCTGTCTCACAGCAGCATGCAGCCAAGCATATGGAGACAAAGATAATGCACATGCTTCTCCCATCAGAAAAATGGAGAGAAACAACAGAAATTGTCTTTCTGAACGCATAACAGCCTGCCGAAATAAGTGTTAAAATAAAAGCAGAACTTGGCAATAAAAAAGTGTTAATTTGATCACAGGGCACGGCACTATCAGGAAGCCAAACCACTGAAAAACAACTGCTGTTATCACACCAGCGATTTATAGAACAGACAGACACATAACCAAGTAAAATACTTTATTCTTTGTAAAATGGAGCTGTGTGGAAGAGCTACTACCAACTCTGAAAGCAGGTTTTTTCCCAGCAGAATTGCAACATTCTAAATAGTACCAATACTCCTCATTTATGTCAGCCTTTAAAATTAGGCTTATTAAAAGGAACTACAAAAAGGAAAAGGATCTTACAACAATACTCAGACAAATCAGGAAGCCACCAGGAATTTGCACAGGAGTGAGAATAAGAACTGGATATTATGTACTAAAAAGCAAGTGTACCCCGGGCTGGGATCTGGCCTGAAACAGACTCACACATGCCTTTGTTTCCCTGCAGTGAGCTCATTCCCACAGAGGTTCCTCCTCTGCACAGAAAACAGACTTACAGTGCTAAAATATAACAAAGCCCCATAGTTTTCTGAGCCTGAAAGCCTGTAGCACTAGTGGAAAGATAGTTGGCTAGATTGCAACCTACGAGAATTGATATACTTCACAGAATTATGAAATTAAGCCTGAAAAAGCAAACACAGTAATATCTGTCAGTTCTCACACAGGAAATTTTTTATTATGTTATTCAAATATGTGTAATCTATCAAAAATATATTGATTTCATGCAGCATACAGTGATTAAAAAGAAACAGGGCAGGGAGAAAGCTTCTCAGATTTATCCATCATCCAATGTGTTTCCACTGCTGCCAGTATTTACAAAGCTAAGCCTCCTTACACAGAGGTGTAACACAACACACTCCCATGCTTTCAAAAGTGCAGAAAATCCCTTACCTTGCAATATTCCCTGGCCAAAGCACTTCTCCACCTTGTTGCCCATGAAGAATTCCAGGAAAGGGGCTCAGATTTATTTTGCAGGTTGATACCTTCATTAGGCTACCATCCAATGCCCCCCCCTAAAAAAACCAGCCTGTAACTTGACTATCTAGAAGGAGACTTGGAAAAAAAAGTTGGAGCAAGGTTGTTTTCCAACAGAGCCTTCCACATTCAGCAGCTCTGAGAGACACTGGAAAGTAAAGCCTGGCTAGAAGGTGATCATCAGAAACTTCCCCTGGAAAGAAATCTGATCCCTCCACAATATTAACCTCTGAAGTGCTGAAAAAGTGAGAGGTCAAGACTTTCTGCTGGGACTAGGTCATCTGTGAAAGCTGTAACCTGATGGCAGTAACCAGGCAGACTGGTGCCTCCAGATCATGTACCGTATCCCATGAAGTAAAAGCTCATGTCAGTAACCGTGTACTTGGAGCTACTAAATGACAGTATTTGATCTCAGCTGAAAGACTACAATCTCTAAAAGCATTTTTCCTACTCTGGTTGCATAGAGGAATTCAATAATGTGACTGGTGAAACACGCATTATTTTATGTGAATGTAGCAGGAGACATACTGAAAATGTTTTAATACAAAATATTTAGAATAGGGGTATTCACTTTTGGGAGGGTGGGGTGGTGGAATTTTCAACAGGAATGGTATGAAAATAGCCATTAATCTACTGTTATCTCCAGAAAAGACCTTAAGCAAGTGAGACAAGATATGCAATATTTATCTGACATCCTTATTTAGTGCTGTAAAGTAAGGGGGGGCTTACTACTTCCATTTATTTCAAATAGAATAGAGATGGGTATTTATATATATTTGGTTGATAAAAATTTATGGTGGTCAGCATTCAAAACTCTTATTTTAGCTTAATATAAATACATCCTGACAAGATTCTTCCCAGATCTCTGCATTCTGAAAAACATGTGGGATTGTTTTTTCTAACATGGGAAATTATGCTAGCTCTATTTACTGTGAGTAGCAGTGCTCAGAGGCAGTAATTACCCTCCTTCTGCATGAATGTAACCTGTAAACCTTAGGAAACCTGTAAGACTGAGCACTGGAGAGCTGGTCACTTACAGTCCATGTGGACTGATCACTCATGGAGTCTCCTGTTTGCTAACAGCAACTGAGTCGGAAATGATACATGTACCCCAAAAGAAAAATACAAGAAATAGAAGAGTAATAACAACAGAGATTGTGGAAAACACAGTGGTGTTGGATAACCATGACTAGTTTGGCACAGAAGGCAGCACTGGAGCTGGAGCAGAAGACTCTTGTGAGAGGTGAGGTACCACAGGGGTGTCTGAAGAACCAAGGAAGTGGCTCAAGGTCACTTGAGCAGAATGGCATCAGTGGGAGAAGGGCTACAAGTGTATGAAGAGTCTGTGGAATCTGCAAGCCCATTATTACAGGAAGATTTGTTCACTAAGCAAGAAACTACATCTCTAATCTAACCAGGAGAGATTTCTGTTACCTGCAAGATCACCAGCAAGGCGTCCTGTCACAGAAAGGAGATGGGAAGCCTTTCACACGGAGGAAGTGGAGAAGACAATACAACACTTTTGCCTTAGCCTCATCTCAAGAAAATCATGAATCATTCAGCTCAAAACCAAAAAGAAGGAAAGAGTAGTCAGAAGTCAACTATATCCATGTATTTATTAACTCAGCTTGAGTACCCTTGTCTTAAATAAAAGACATCTTTTAGCACAACACTGTAATGTTGGTTGAAAGAGTTAAAATGCAAGAATTCAAAGGTTATAAAACAAAAGACTTTGTGGAGATATTCTGCTGCCAAAACCTTCAAATAAATGAGTCGCAGTCTGAGCTTGCCTTTCTACGCTTGAGTCTGTATTTTAGTGGCTACCCTGTAACTATAGCAACACAGAGGCCGGGTAAATTAGAGGCTGGTGGATGTGACAACTTGCAATTTAGAACAATGCAAAAAATAATAAAAGTGGCTTAGAAAAAGCATCGTTTAACACAAATGTTTGTGGTTTAAAATTTTAAAAGCCTCTTAATTTAATTAAAAAAATTTTTAGATTTTTTTCAGCTGGATGATTACCTATATTACATTAGTCTGGTGAGGAATAAAACATAGAAACATGACTTGTGTTTTTTGACATGTTTTCACCTAGAGTGCAGTCAACTCATCCCCTTCGTGATGTGCACGTACAAATGCAAAGCTGCTGATGACATTATCTTTGCAGAAGATTAGAAAAGAATCACATGGCTTTTTAAAATGAAAGCTATGTTTTATACATAAAGCAAGAGAGGGAAAAGATCCTCACAGACTATTATTCTTTTTTTGCCTCTGGTGCGTTTTAACTGCTATCCTTTATAAAAAATTCCTGCAAACTGCTTCTCATTCCTTATTTTAATCGTGGAGTAGTAATTAGAGATAACTCTCAGATATGACAAATACTTAAAAGAATCACAACTGCAATAGCAAAGTTTTCTTTTTATATCTAACACCCTTCCTGTCTTCCCCCAAATAGCTCTCACAAGTGATGTTTCTCAATCATCTGCTCATGCAGGTGTATAGGAAATTAGTGACTGACCCACAGCTAATGGTAAGAATAGCCAGAAATATTCTAATTTTAAAAAAAAAATCAAATCTAAAATTGTAACCTAGAGAAAAAAAAAAGATTCAGGACACTGCATCTGTTGAATCACCAGCTCCAAATAAAACCAGATTCACAAGATTATGGTACAGCACCACACTCACACCCATCTACAGCCCCATTGTCCTTCCCTTCCCTGGCAGCCCTTCCACTGCAAAGGAAGGATTTTGCAACATAATACTCGTAACGCTAAATACAGAGGGGTATTTCCAGATGAATTTTACATGCAGCAATAATTATTGTTTTATGGGTCAGGAAGTTCAGAAGATTAGTGTGTTATGGCTGCAGTGTATAAAAGCGTTTGTGTTAGAGGTTTCACATAGCAATGGGGTGAGATAAGCTGTGAACAGCTTTACATTAAGTTCTTTTATGGCAGTTAAAGTTGGGGAGAAGTAAAGAGACCCCAGGTATTAATTTACCTAAAGAACAGCTGCTTAGAAAAGGCTGCAAAGTGTCCTAATACTCAGTGCCATAAAATCACTGCACCTCCAGTCGCTTGCTCTTTCCCCCCACATCCGTGTACTATTCCCATTAACCGCAGGCACAATTGTGATCCTGGTCTGAATTGAAATAAATCTGGTTGAGGCAAAAAAACTTATCAAAGAAATGTCTCCTTCAATTTTATTTGCAAAGGCCTAAACCCATAATTACAGGTTTGCATTCTAGGTTATGTCAGCACAAATCTTGCTGCATTTCAAATGCTTTCTTGGAGAACACTAAAATGCCTGAAAATTGTGGGTTTACTGCAGTATGTTAATTTCCTTTTTTTTTTTTTTCTCATTAGCTGAGACGTATCAGTTAGCACCTTATAAAAATGTCTGTGTTTGATGACTGAAATGATTATAAAAGTAATACGAGCGGCATAGGCTGTAAAGACATCCCACTTCACAGTCCTTGTAAGCTGTGGGATAATGTGTGGCATGAGGCATCTATCACATCTTGCCCTGGAAGAGACCCCATTATAACTGGGTAAACCAATGTCTTAAAATAATCGCAACAGTAACTTTTTAAGATTTCTTTTTCATTTCTTTCCTCCTAAAGGACACTAAGGCTATTTAAGTGAGAAAAAAAAATATTTGTAACAACAAAACATATTCTGAACAGACTCAAACATGCCTTTGAACACACTTCTAGCCTCTTGAGTCCACTGAACAAAACCACACCTTTTTAAAGTACTTGCATGGTTATTGGTGTGAGAAACTGAAAGAAGGACTACAGCAGCACCATTACAACTCTTACATGTACTATAGGACTAACATTTTTGTATCAACCTAAACAAATGACATTTGTGTTAAAGTAAATTAAAAAAACCCCAAAACCAACAAAGAAGCCCCAAGTTGTTGAACTCATGTGCAATTGTTAATCCTAGGAAAGTGTTTCTAGTTAAAACCAGAGGAACACTGGAAGCAACATAAACCCTCAGTAAGAGATATGGTAGAAAATAAACCCTAGCTGCTACAACCCTGTGAAGTCATGGGTTTTCAGTCAGTGAGGTTCCAAAGAGAGCTTGGAAGACAGGAAAAGTGGGACTGGAAAAATGAAGATCCATTTTAAAAGTCCGTTTATTCTGCTGAATGAAAGAGGCACTGAGTTTGCAGACTAATGAGGGATATCTGCTACGAAATACTCTTCTTCACATTCTCTAATCTCAGTGCTAAGAGTCCTCTGTTACCTTAGACTTTCTGAGAGCAGCTAATTATATTATGGTGGTGTGTGTGTATTTATTTATTTTTAAAAGCTAACACATGAAGCATAGAAAACTTTAGGATTTTGTTAAAATCATTCAGGTGGTATCATACAGAAGAAAGTAAAAAGGAACAATCAGTGTACTACTGCATGGGTGTGGAATGTAATGCACAGGAACTGGGCAAGGAGGCGTTTAGGGAAAGGGGATTCTGACACCAAAAAGACTGTAAATTTGACCAGAAAAGTCAAGTATGGGATAAGATCAATAATTATTGCGTCATATGAGACAGACTTAGCATCCACCTCCAAGGAGCTGCTTTTCTCTGAACAACCACTGAAGAATGCCACAGCTTCCTCCGACAAGGTAAGATGCATGTCTGATGGAGAAGAAAAGGCTATTTGTGTATGTGTATGCTTAAAAACGGGTTTATAATATTTTACATGTACTTCAAAGATTGTTTAAAAAATGCCAGCAGGCTGCATGGAGCACTCATGTTGACACAGTTGTGAGGCATACTTTTCACTATGCCCACTTCAAATGAATAAGCACATCAGAGCGAATAAACACAAACCGCTACTTTCTAGAAAAAAAAAAGTCAGGAAACTGGAGATAATCCAATAAAAGTGGGGATGCTGAACAGCAATGCAGCTTGCATGTTCTTATCTGAGAGGAATTTCAAATTAATGCTGAATCCAGAGGTCATACTTGGATGACCCAAACATTTGTTTCTATATTTAAACACATTACTAGGTCTCAAACTCCTTAAGTGAGAAATATTATCAACATATTAACTACATATACATGCATATGCTTTTGTACCTATGATTTTTATGCTATTTTTTCCAGATATAGCAAAGACACAAGTCCAATTAAAAGTAAGTATAATAGGACAAATAGCTCATTAGAAAGACCAGTAAGTATAAAATGGAAAATAAATCTGATCTTAAAATGCAGTTAATGTGGTGAAACACAAGAATGATGTATCATTCTCATTGTTTAAAATGCAATTTTCTTTGCGTCCTTCTCTGAACTATAAAAATCAGTCCTCTTTCCAAGGAATGTAACACTGCCAAGCACAGATTTTAACAGACATGCCACTGACTAAGGAAAAAAACTTCATCCTTCCAATCTAAACTGCTGAATAGATTAACAGGAACTGCTATTGTTGTAACAGTTTGTTGTCCTCTGCCACCTCTAAGATTTTCAGGTTGATCCCCAGCAAATGGAATTATAAACATAGTGCAGCTGGCATGAATATTTTCTTCTCACAACTCTAAAAAAGTGCTTTGGGGTGAATATATGACAGATGTCCATATATCATTTACAGTTTGTTTTCTGAGCTTTCTCACATCATGTCTATGTCAAAAAGCAATATAGTGGAGAACAGAAACAGGTATAAAAGAAGCTATATAAACCCATAATCTAGGACCTAAGCTCCTTATGGCCAATGAGGTAGAGAAGAGCTCAGAAGGAGAGAAAATCTGAATTACAGGTTCTGTTTTGGCCAACAGGTACAGAGCACTGTGTCAGAGGATGTATTCAGGCCCCAGAAGGATATGCCAAGTGTAGTATCTACAGAACTACACTTAGATTTCTGGTTGGACAAGAAGCTCTCCAAGTAGTTGTAGTCTGGGTTTGAAAAGTCCTGTAAAACTTGATTTAATCTCCCCTCCCACACATCCCCAATAAAATACTAACATCATTACTGTTTAATCAATAGCAGTCACTAACCATGTCAAGGCAGCAACTGTAAAACCACTCCTGTAATCCATATGTATCTTAGTCAAACTTGGTTCAGTTATGATCAATAGAATTGTTTACCCATCTTAATTGCTTCAGCCTCCCCCTAATTAGAGCTATCTCTGCATTTACAGTTGTTTATTGTTGCTGTGGCTGTTGTAAAATTCATACATCCCACTAGAAAAGTAAACTAATTTATTCTAATGAAAACTACTAAATCAAGCTAGTATAGTAGCATTTGCAAATCCTCTATATCACTGAGCCTATAAACATGCAAACCACATAAACACTTCAACTGAGTAATCAGCAAAGAACAAAGACACAAACTCTCAAAAGTGATTCTCCTTTATTTTTGAGAGTCTATGTGTTTTTCTAATAAAACAAAGGGATCTACCTCAACCGTACAACACAAGGATGTTCCAAAGACTGTATCCAAGCTAAAAGACATGTCTCTTTCTCAGGTTACCTTGCAAAATATTTCCACTCTTTTGGATGTGCTTTTCTGTGTGAATTTTTTTTCCTTATTTTTATTGGTACTGTCCATCAAATAGACTAACTAGTCATTTCCAAATTCACAGTAGTCTCCTAATGCAATATAGAATTTTGGACATTTCCCCTACCTGCCACTGCTATCTATGTCTGGTGATGAAACCTAAGGGGTTTTCAGATCTGTAATCTTTCTAACACAAAATGTAACTGAATCAAATCACTTACCTACAACAGAGCAGCACTAACTAGTGCATACTTTTAAACAAAAGTCTTCTCTAGCTCTCAGGTTTTGTTTAAAATGATGGCAACTCTTATGGACTCACTGCTCTAGAAAGAGAATAGAAATTCTTAACTAAACAGTAGGAAACCCCCAAGTGTGTCAGATAAGCCACTAAATTTAAACTAATATTTAAAAATTGCAGCTGATTAGAGGTATGTCGTCCATGAAATGCCTTATCTCATAAACACCTGTGGTAATCACAACTTGTCCACATGAACTTCTGACCTTCACTAAGCCCTAACAAAACTGTAGCTGGAGATCACCTGAGAATGGTCCTCCAGATCAGTGTGTGGCAGCTGCATTTCAGGTAGCTACAGACACTTCACAGAGGCTTGATGAAGAAAAATTCAGCTGGTAGACCTGCTTTTAGCAAAAGGTCAACATTTTAGCTGCTACATCAGTTCCTTTGCTCAAAGATTACTTACTTATGGATAAAACACTCTTCTTGCAAACAGAACAACGAAAGCTTTTGCTTTTATTTGACCACAAGATAGACATGTTTAGACTCTGCAGTCTACCAGTTGTCATGGCTGCCTGTGTTTCTGAACCATGACCCTGATAGCTCCATGCTACCTAAATTTCTGTCCTTTCAGACAGTAGAAGCTACCTCAGAATAACAGTAGTGCCCATGAGCCTCCTGGTACAGGACATTGAGGTTTCCTCGACTTGGAGTAGACTGCATGATTGAGCACATTCAGTTCACAATTTCCATGATGATGAAAGTCAGTGTGGACACAGTGGGCAACTGCAATCCCAACGCAAGAGAGCGAGGGGCTTGGGAAGTAGTGGATCTGAGGAACCTATGGCAAAGCTTAATAGGCGGCAAAATTATTAAATCCATTAGTTTTTCTCCAGAAGAGCGAATCCTTTTAATTGCTATAGATAGAATGAAAACTATAAAACACTCAAGTGAGCTGCAGTGGGACATAGGGATCCTGATGGCAATAACAACTGAATATTGATGTGGCGAGCTATTGCATGTAACAGTTACCTTCTTTTGAAACTGAACTACTAAATCCAAATGCCTGTGCCTTGTAGGGCCCAGATTATCTGATACCTGGAAAATTAACCTGGTAATGACTTGTAAACTATATTCTTACAGTTTCCTGACAGGCAAATATTTCTATCATATACCTCATGAACTATGTTAAGTATTTAGTCTGGAATGCCATACAATTGTGGCTGTTACAGGCCTGGGTGCAAAGAGATTTCAGTTTCCTGACAAGTGTCTGTCAGAAAGCAAGGCTTTCTCAAGGATGCTGCAGGAAAACAATTTAAAAGTATTGCAAACTATGGTCTTGTTATGAGACCAAAGAAGAAAACATGAGGTAAGAGTTGCTGGGTCCAGCCAATCCCTTCTGGGGGGTGGCTGGTCAGTGAACCAATGACCTTATGTTAGTCCAGCGTGCTAAGGTATATAAGCACCTTTGTAAATACAGTAAGGAGGTCGGTTTGCATCTACATAAGGCCGTCCGTGTCGTCGGTGTCCGGGCTTGCTAGCGACATACAACCATATAAGCATTTTTTCAAGGAGTAACTCTGTCCACATTATCCCACCTCTCCACAACGCCAGGTCCCTCCTGTTCGTGTTCCCCCAGTAGGGAGCATAAAGTCAGAATAAAACCACTAAATTCTGTGCTCTGGTAAAAGGCACAACTATGTTCACAAGCATGTTCCTAGTAATTAACTAACAAGGGGTTAATTATTATCATGCCTCATGGCATTATCATGCAACCTTTTGTTTCATTTTATTTGCACGATAATCAGGTGCAAGGACAGATGTTGTCAGGGCCAGAAGTGACACTAATCCTAGGCTTCTTCCACAATTGTCCCTGGTATTCGTGGTTATCTCAGGGCTATCTGGCTCTTTATTCTATCAGCTATTTATTTGCACTTGAAAACTTTGCAATATTCATTAACATGCTGCATCATTTTACACATGAAAATGCTAAAGACAAGACCTAAGATGTGCATTATTGGCTATGTGCACTGCGTAATTAACATGTATATGATCTGTATGCAAACCATGTTATTGGAAATAGTCACTATTAGCATAACAACTGCATATTATTTATTGAGATGCAACTCGAGCAGGCATCCTGCTGGGGTCTGACATCCTTCGTCCGAACAGCACCATCTTTTCTTTCTCCGTTTACACATTCTTCTCTCCTCTTGATGATTAACAGCACAGAAAACAGGGAGACTCCCTTCTGTGCCTTTGCTTAAAGCGGGAAGTCTTGTGTGTTTAATTGCCCTCGAGCATCTGACGCAGTTCAAAGCTCCGCGGAGTCTCTCCCCTGGTGCTGCACGCCCCTCCCGCCCCAGCGGCGGAACCTCAGGCTGCTCAACCGATCCCTTCATACAAGCGACTTCACCCACATTATCTCTCTAGTTCTTAACTGATAACAACTTTAAAGCAGCTAGGCTTCTTTCTCTGACCCATTTTTTTTTAAAGGAATGAAGTATGAGAAAACAAAAGCACAACTGTGCAAAGCCATAAACCTTTCCAATGTCATGCCACCCTTCTCCTATCCTACTTCAGAAGGCTTTAACATTTTAATCATTCCAGCCATGAAATATAAGAGAAAAACACAATTTTACTATTCTTCAGCAGTTGAGCAAGGCTTGCTTCCTACATCAGTTCATCAGCCCTGCCTGTTGAGAGCTCTAGATCACTGATGCTGGCACTGCTTCCCTGTTCCACCCCCTACCCTGCACAAGTCCTGAGGTCCCAGGGTTTCTGCAGGACTCCTTAACCTTTCTGTAAGAGCAAAAACTTGCAAAACCTTTCCTTGCCCTGCTTGTTTGTTCTGTCAGTGGTTACACCCACTGCTTCAGAGATGGCTGTGTTACAGTAATGAAATAATTAGCAGGGGAAATGAGTTCAATTATTTATCACTTTGCCAAAACTGAGCTATTTGGCCTGAAATTTTCCAAGCTGCATGCCAACCTACAGGATGGACTTTGGTCAGTTAACAACAGCACAATTCCTGAGTATCATTAGAAAATACACACTTTTACTACTGAGTTGTATTGATTTTCCCTGAGAAACCCTGTCCTGCAATATTAAATTTTTTTTTGGTTCTGGAGGGCCCTGGAGAACAGAGGCAGTAAGTCATGAAGGGAAGCTGAGACCGTATGTGAAGAATAATTGGAAAAAAGAAAAAGGGAAAAAAAATTTAGATGGAAGGTCTGGAGTCGCAGGTTGGGGCCTGCCAGTGATGGTGGATCACTGCTCTACAATGATGATGGCTGTGACTCAGGGAACGCCGGCCTGCCTGTCCTGGCACAGAATCATGCAACAGTTTGCGTTGGAAGGGACCTTAAACACCATCTCATTCCAACCCCCCTGCCGTGGGCAGGGACACCTGCCACTAGACCAGGTTGCTCCAAGCCCTGTCCAATCTGACCTTGAACACTTCCAGGGATGGGGCAGCCACAGCTTCTCTGGGCAACCTGTGCCAGGGCCTCACCACACGCACAGTAAAGAATTTCTACCTAATGTCCCATCTAAACCCACCCTCTGTCAGTGTGAAGCCCTGTCCTGTCACCCCAGGCCCTTGCCTAAAGTTCCTCTCCAGCTCTCTCCTTCAGGCACTGGAAGGAGCTCCAAGTTCTCCTTGGAGCCTTCTCTTCTCCAGGCCAAACAATCACAACTCTCTCAGCCTTTCTTCATTAGAAACACCTTTATGCCACAGTGGTGGCACAAAAGCAGCTTAGAAGCAGTGACTGGAATCCAGTCAGAAATTTATTTTGTTAAAAAAGAGGTTTCAGGGCACTCTCCCCCTGCTATACTTTGGTAAGCTTTAGCTAAAATTCTCCAACTGCCAGTTCTGCTACTGCTACAGCAATGCTTCAGAGATGTTTGCATTTTTAAAATTAAATATCCTGTTGGTTTATTAAAAAAATGTAACTTCACAACACTAAGACAACTCCCTTGGACCGCTTGCTAATTTTCATAGTTAAATCATCTGAGGGAGATGTGAGAGTTCAAGGACTTCAACCTCGATTCTTTCTCTCCCACTTCCTGTCCTCATAGCTCCACAATAGTCAAGAGTCCAATCAACACCTTTCGGTATCTTATGTAGATATTATTTCCAGCAAATAATTTGGCAGGAGAGACAGGGAGAAATATTCTTACAGAAACAACCCAAACAGAGGAAGCCAAAACAGAGATCCTTGAGTCAGGCTCAGCAGAGACCTCAACTAAACTTTGTACATTATAACCTTAATCACTGCATCACTATTCTGCAAGGCAAAAAACAAGAACAAAGCAAACCTTTATTTTCGGTGTTATCCACATGCAACAATGGAATGAAAATAATTCTCAACCAGCCTCTTGTTTCTCTGTCCTATTTCAACATTGGCAGAATGTGGCCACCTAGTTAAGGCTGAGCTGTGAAATGGTGTCTCACTTTGCTATCAGAGACTTAAATTAGGACTGATAAAGACAGCTCTGTTTCAGTGAATTCCTCTGGAATTAAGGAGTGGTCATTGGATATATTTGTTTAGAGACTTCAGTGAAGTGAATCGCACAAGGGATGACACAACAAAAGTCAGTAGATGTATCCAGCCGCTCCCCACTAAAATTAAAAAAACCCAGATTACTAGTTCAATTAATGCACACACTCAGATTTTGCATTTTAACAGGCACATCTAACAAACTATGAGGAAAATCCTTGCCTTCAGGATTAATAAAGAAATAAACAAAGATTCACCTGGAAAACTTCTTCTTGGTTATTTCCACCACTTTCCCTCTAATGTGTAATTGTGCTTTGCTTCAAATAGATTTTTAAAGACACAAAGAACAGACTTCCCAGAGACAAGTTTATAAGACAGTGAGTGCCACAGAGGTTTTCCTTCTAATCACTCTTTTCCTTGTCTGCCTTGAATTCATTCTACTGAAGTTATAGCTACAGTTCACTACTATCCCTGAAAATGTCCAAGAAACTTTTGTCCTCCTCCCATGATCTCACCCAGACTTGCTTGACCAAGTCATAAGTTACCTTTGGCTCTCATTTTTTAGTTTACTAAAATAACCCCTTGTTCCTAAATGATTGCCACATTGCCACAACAAATTCAACCACATCACCATATATTGCAAGCTCCTTCAGTTTAACAGTGTTAAAATCTAAAAGTGAAATCAGAGGCTGATGCCAATAAATTAGATGAGAATGTACCCAAAATGGGGAGCAACTTTAAGATTCAAACACATTTCATGGGCAAAGTTGGGTTGCAGTAATTTGCTGAGGATACAGGTAGATGTGATGAAAGCCCACCCCTGACAGCACAATGCATTGTTTGGAAAGAGATGCACGGCTGCAAGGGAAAGCAAACTGGTGGCATAGAGGGAATGATGTAGGAAAGGTAAAATAAAGAAAAGAATGACTAGAATTGTGGTGGTGGAGAGAGCGGAACATATGGTATGCCTCACAGAAAAGAATGATTATTTTATCAGTCACATGTTTAGCTCATTACAGCTAATATAAAGTCAGTTCATAAAAACATGCTGTGAGAGATGAGAATGTCGCTAAAATCAATACTTGGTCAGAAGCTATTTCAGAAAGGGACCCAAACTTTAAAGCCACATTATTGGAAGACACCTCTCATTCTACCCTCTGGGTGCTGGTGTTGGAGTTCAAACCAACAGAACACATTTGAGCAAAAGGAGTAACAAGCAACTTCATGCTGCCATATGGCATTTTGGCTTTTAACCTCTATTAATGAAGAAATGGCTTAGTGGTTATAGTTAGAAGCCAGCAAAGAATTTCAACAGAAATTAGAGCACAGAACTTGTAGCCTGACTTCAGTTCAAAATCACAATCTTCTGATTTCAGAAAAGTTCTGTCTTTCCTTTCCATGCGTGTTTAAGACATTAGAAATGTGTAAATGCAGATTTCTTGTCATCATCTGATTCATCTCATGAGTCCTTTGATTCAGAAACGCTCTCAAAGCATGAACGGGTAAATTCTCTACTTAGGAGTAGAGAAAGAATACACACAGTCCCAAAACACAGATTAAGTGGAATATTAGGCTTTCCTGGGTGAATGTAACCTCTGTGAACTTGATCTGGCACAGTATACTCAAATTTCTTTTCCTTCTCATCTTTTTCCACAGATATACACAGTTGCCTATAAATACACCTCTAGCCATTTCATGGCAATATTTTGTTCACCCCTCCTGCACTCAAAACAGTTCCAGTTTTGCAAATGCAATATTATGTTTCAGTCATCTCTGAAAATAAAAATTAAGTCTTGCATAAAAATGCAAATGAAACATGAAACTATGCATGTGCATATCAGATGGTATCAAATAATATCAATACTTTCAAAGAAATGTTTAAGGCATTAAGTCATGTTACGAAGAGTATTTCTAGCTGCAAGTTTCACAACAAGAATAAATCAATCTTGACAATGAACATGAAAGAGGGAATGAAACCTTTTTGAACACTCAAGGTGGTTTGCTCATTTCCCCCAAACCAAAATGAATGAATTAGTTGATATATATGAAAATGAACTTAAACTAACAACATGATCAGAAAAGATAAATGTTAAACTTAAAATTAGATTAAAAAGATAAAAATATTACTTGAGGCTGACGAGAGCACATGGTAACTCCACAGTAGCTGCTGAGCTGAGCCTTTGCAAGTTAAGAAACAACAAAAAAATAACATATAGTTAAAAAGAGCTGACCTCAGCCCTTGGACTTTGCTCAGGCACTAATCAGACTTTCAATGTTTAGCATTTATCCTCTGGCTACTTATTGACCATCTATACCCGGACACATAAACACAGCTTCTAGCAATGGGGCAGTTACTCAGGCTCCCTGTGCTAACTGCTCACAGGTTTCACACGTTCCAATGCCACTTACCTCAAATTAATTAGCCACAAATTGCAGCAGTTTTAATAAAATTAGATGTTTTATTTTTAGTGAGAATATAAAAAAAACTTTTGACTAATAAAAACAAATTACACACATTCTCATAATACTGCTGTAACAGCACAATGCAGCTCCAAGTATTTCCACTGTGAAGTATGCAATTATTTACACTGGCCAAATGTATATTCAATTGCATATACTTAAGCAACATAAGAACATCATGTGAAAGCTTTAATGCCTGTTTATATAATAGCAGAGTGTTTTTAAGCCCTGTGGAGCTGTATTACACTGAGCCATTTAAGCCTCAGGATGTTGGGGCTCAATGCAGAAACATCAGGAGCCAAGTGATCACTTGTTCTGTGGAGTCTCAACGTCACTGTGAATCTTACTAGCTGTCATAAAAAGGTCACAAAGTCACCTTATCATACTGCTGAAAAATCCCTATGTCATGAGGAAGCTAAGGAATTGAGAAGGGCAGAATAGGATTTACAGATAAGAAGGGTATGGACCCCCAGTATGGAATATCTTGGACACCAAGGAAGTTATCATGACACCAAGGAATGACTTGACATAAGCAGTAACTCCAAGAATCCTAGGGCAGCAAAAACATAGTTGGGGTTTTTTTATAGGCACTTTTGTCCCTGCCACTCCACTCCCCAATTGCTAAAATGCAGCACGGCTGCTCTGCAGAGATGGAATGTCCTTCCATGGGGGACAGACATTCATTCCACATGGTCCATACACTCCATCCTCTGCACTTCTGCCTGTGGACATACATGGGAAATGAGACATTCCCCGCTCTACGAAAACTCGTTTACAGTTGACAGATAAGGCCTGTGACAGAAGGGGAAAAGAATGTACATCTGTATGAAGTGCCATGGAAAGAAACAAGGAAGGAACCTTCATTTTATCTGAATATATCTTCTGCTTCCATGAGTGCCAGGTCAGGGATGCTTTCATTTCCTTTGACATCAAACAGCCAAAAAATATCCCCCTTACTTCATTACCTTCTAAAAACACAGGAGCTGCCAGGACAGCTAAAGGAGTTGACTGTGAAATACACAGCTTTTTAAATATGAGCGCAGAGTTGTAGATACCTTAGGACTTCTTCCACTATGCTGCAGATGTGGGCATTTATTGGATATACCAGGGTAGTAGTACCATCCAACTTCAGACATTTTGGTTAGCAAATACTAATAGAATATTATTATAATCCTAAGAGAATACACAGCTGGCTAGCAGGAGGGAAAAAACCCAACTATTGAAACATACAATTTTGGACAACAAAGAAAGATGGACAAACAAAGATCAAAGGGAGAATCTTTAAGTTTTTCAGTAGTGAGACATTTAGTAATAAACTTAATATTTGAAAAAAAATCACAAGTCTATAAATTTGCTTACAGCCACAATAAGCTTCCATGCTCCTCAAACAGCCCTGAACTGGGATCCTGCTTTTGGAGCCTGACAGCTGTCTGCTATTAGTTTAATCTATTCAATCTCCAAATCCCAAACTCAGAGGTTACTGGTGTAGGTCAGTTGTGAGACTATGTTGACTCTCTTGCCATTCGACATGGAAAACCAAACAACAAAGTCTGCACTATGTCAGCAAGCATTTCACATTCTTCGGTTTGTCATGCAAAGCACAATAGCCCTGATAGAGTTCAAAATGGTCTTTGTATCTACAATCTTGTTTACCCTTGGAATACACGCTTAATTTCCCACATGCCTAAAGTGTTTTAAAAGCCACTTCATACAACAGAAAAGACAGTGCTAATCTATGGCAATGGAACCAGAAATAGAGGGTTTCAGAAGAGCCTCCAAATCAGTACTGAGATCAACTTTATACTTATACACTTAAAGTTGGGGGTGTATGAAAGGAAACATCTCTTTAGGAAAATCTAGTTCCAGTGGTACAGGATCATGATTTTGCCACCCCTGGAAGCAAATTATTCAGCTGCTTAAATTAGG
This sequence comes from Atrichornis clamosus, assembly GCA_013400975.1. NCBI lineage: Eukaryota > Metazoa > Chordata > Aves > Passeriformes > Menuridae > Atrichornis > Atrichornis clamosus. The sequence goes on from WBMZ01006792.1 coordinate 83,494, forward strand.
CAGCTTTTCCTGTATTCACAGAGCCAGTATCCACAATTGTGGAAAAGATAAGGTCCCTTCACCTGTCACAGGCCTTCCAGGGGAAGGGCCAAACTGCTCACAGTGGAATACATGGGCAAAAAGAAAGTCCTGCCTTAGTCATGATGAGCTACATCCTTGAGGGCACCTCCCACCTTCCATTAGCTTTGTAGTGAACATCAACTCCTGGCTTAAACATTTTAATTAGATGACACAGGAGAGATGTAAATATCCTCTAAAATACAAAGGTATGTAGAATCAGAATCACAGCAACAAAAGCAAGGGGCATGACACCAGAGCAAAACTTTCAACAAGAAATGCAGATCCTAAAGCCTAGATCCAGACTACCTCTGCAGTGTTTGCATCTAAGCAAAACAGGTAACTCTGAAGGGATTAGAACTATAGTGATAATCAAGCATGTAAAGATTGCCCAATCTACTAACTTTGGAGGGAAGAGCTTGCAGTTGCAGGGTGTTTTGTTTGGTTGGTTTGATTTTGGTACTGAGTGGTAGAACTGCACCTCCTCATATGAAGAAGTTTTTGAAAAAGGCCAAGAACTGCTCTCAGCTGCCTTGTCAGCCTATGGAACTACTAAACCAGATATTACAGAACACCTGAATACCTGCGTAAGAGAGGAATAGGATAATTCTTGGCTTCTTGAATGCACACAGGTCCTCACTGCAGTAAAATCAGCTATTTTTGTGGCCATGAATACATGGAAAAGGAATTCTCCCATAGGAAAACCAATTTTATTTTTACAAAAAGTCAGTTAATTAATAGTCACAAAACTGCTTCAACAACCAGTCCCCCTCCACATCAATCATACATTTGCTAATCCTACATGACATGGTAATTTGGAGCCTGGATAGAAATGTTTACACAAACACAGTCTCTGCTGAGAAATTATTTATTTCCTTAAGTCATACCCTCCTCAAAACTCTCTCTAGCCTTCAAACAGCTCCCAACCTCACTAAGTTGATTGTTGGAAGCAAACTCCTTGGTGTCATCATGCAATGAGTAAAATTAGCCCAAGCCTGAGAAACAAACAAAACTTTCAAACCTATGTCCATTCCATCATGCGTCTCTAAGAAGAATTGACACTATCACCAAATCCTACAGGAGTACTGCCCAAAATACTTCATCCAGTGTACCCTATGTATACCCAGAAACATGTGTGAGGAATAGAGAAAAAAAAAAAATTACTGTGTCCACTGAACAAATTCACACAAAGTTGAGAAGAACCTAGTTACTCAAGTGGATCATCTCTGACCTTTTCCTTCTTATCTTCAAGGGAGTTCTATAAAGTATCTTCAAAGCATCAAAGAACAAGTGAGAATATGAAAATAGTAACTGTGGTGAATATTAGAAACCACAGATTCAATAAAGAGACAGCCCTTACAGCCTGTCATAATCTGCTCCCTCACTGCAGTTCACCCCTCCATGTTACACAGGTGATACATCATCCACCTCCCTCTTCTGCAGCACACAAACGTCCTATCATGGCTTTCCTTGCTAAATCTTCCTTTGCTTTGTAGGTATTGTTTGTCTTTAAGAGTTAGATTTAGAGCAACTGCTCTTCAACTTGTGTTAAGTAATGAAAATTCTTGCTTCCATTTTAGACCTGAAGAGAAGTTTACGTGACGAAGACTTTCACCTTTAGACCACTGAAATATATCTGTCAAAAAACACTGCTTCCCTTGACTAACCTTGCCTTGTTTGAATGTAGAGTGTCCTTTTCTTCCTTTTGGTAATGCTCATTTCAGCCTCCACAGATAGCTACCATACATTTGCTTTCAGCTACTATTTGTTCCTTAACTTTGCAATTACTTTATGTAATCTAAAACCACTTTGGATTACAGCTTGTGAAAAGATTCCTTGGAAAATAAAAGTATATGGTATTGTGATTCTAATCAGCAGATCCCAAGGCCATAAACTTCAAAGAATCTTTGCAATGTGAATTTCTCCTGCTTCTGAGAGTTGATTTTCAAGATAAATGTGGGATCTTTCAAAGACAGGGAGATGGATATCTACAGGTACCAAGGTACAATCTGCATATTTAGAAGCAGTAGTACTTTTTTCTAATTTAGTGATAAAATCCAAACAGATGGTCAAACAGAGCAAATGATCTCTTAGGCATGAATAATTTCACCAGTCCTGTGACTTTGCTATTAAGCAACTCTAGATGGGCATATATATATAAATTGCAGTGACTCGCAGCACAGACACAGTGAGCAACGAATGCTCAAAACCACTTTTTGATTTATATTCTCTTAAAACAATGTAGATATTTCTAAGTTATTTTCTAGAAAATTATGCTTATTTAGTATACAGGATCCTTATACAGGGGTGTTCCACTGTCCCAGAAAGGAAAAGAAATGGGAAAAGTAGAATTTATAAATGATCTTAGTGGTAACAACTTAATGCAACTGCCAGGACTTTCTGGAAGTGAAGGAAGTGTGAACTGATGGCATGAAATCTTCCAGGCAGAGTGGTAATAATGTGGCAGCAACTTCCTCAGTGGAGATCTGAGGTCCTGATGATTTCAATGGGTATAGTTACTCCTTCTCCAGACAGAAAGGACATGCAAACTCATTCACATAAAATGCCAGAGGAATCTCCCTGCATGTTCATTTACAGTGAAACTCCACCAACACTTATGTCAACACTCCTGAGAAAGCACTGCAGGACAAGGAGATGCTGTGGGGGAAGGAGATGATGGGAATTCCACTCCTATTACAAGGCAGGAATATCTATTTCTATGTATTATTACAACAGTTGGGACCATATGAAGTTCAGGATATAACCCAGCCATGTTTTAACATTTTAAGACAAAGACTATCCAGTCCTCATGTCTATAGGTACCCACTGCAGAACAACGTTCTCTGTTTTTCCCCTTATGTATCATGCTACCACTGCTGCAGCAGTAAAACTCCAATATGATGAGATGGGGAGTGATGGGCTAGAGTTACACCCTCATTTAAATTTAGCTCCACTGTCTCAATTAAGAAGAAAAACTGAAACCACACAGTCAGAACTTAAAAGCTGTCTTATCCTACCATAAAACTACATGAAGAATATAATGACAAAAATTTCCTTTTTCTTTTGCTTATATTGTAAAATTTTCCATTGTCTACAATAAAGCAGCACCTAAGGAAAAAAAAAAAGGAAATTTGATGTGGCTTCTTAAGCAATACCCATCAGCACCATGGTTGTAATTCTGCTTTCAGTGGAATCTGCCTCCTCCCAAAAGCAGTCACATCTTCTCTCTTCACTTTTCAGAACAGGCTAATATTTCCCCCAACTTGATGACTTGCTTCAACTTGCTTTTCAGCCCTTCTGAAGTGTGATCCAAGTTCCCCTGGTTATGAAGGCAATCCAACAATCCCCCTCCATCACCAAGCACTAACCCATCTTTTTAGTAATCTCATCACTGTAGCAGGATTCAAGAAATTAAATTGCAGTTAGTGAATTTAAACATACTCCAGACAAAGGGGTTTGCACCACAAATGTGAAATACTGTCTACTACCTGAGCCAAGAGACTTACAAATAACCTTAATCTGTTTGTATAAAATGCAAAATTAACAGCAAAATAGTACTCTTCAGCTATTTTTGAAAGCTATCACTTTTACCATTTGTACTTCACTCAATTACATTCTTATTAATAGCAAAGTATGTGTGCTCTGCATGGAATGTCCTCTGGCTTTCTGCTCAGCTTCTGCTTCACTTCCAGTTCTTCTCTCCTGTCCATCTCCTGTCCAGGCTCCACAGCCTCCTCTGGGATTATCCAAAAATCTTTCCAAAAGCAGGAAGTATTTCTAAAATGCTAACTGCCAGGAAGCGGCTTCAGTCACAAATCCACCTAAAGCAATCTCAACGTGGACTTGTTTTTAACAAAGAGTGTGGCAAGACTGTTATTGTAGTCATCAGGCAAGGGCAAGGGCAAAATTTAGTCTCAGATTGAACAGCTGCGTCTGACAATGTGAAAGCAACTTAAAAAACTAGATGGTACACACCAAGTCCACATATATAGAAGAGGTCAAAAAACCTTGAAAAAAACCCCAAAATTAAATTTAAAAAATAATCACAAACTAAATAAAAAGGCATTTAAGTGCCTTTTTAAATTCTAAGTGCCTTTGTTCTAGGCAAACACAAATTATCTGGAAGTCAAAAAGTAAGTTCAGCTGTGTTGTGCAATGATTCCATTAACCTTGCAATCAAGTATTAAATTCAATTCCCTTCTTTGGATTTCCCTGCTGCAGGGGAAAACATAGCCTCTAAGGTCTGTGCTTTACCTGACCAGAGCCATGAGTAAAGGCCTCACAACTAAACTTCTACAAGAAACTAAACAAGCAAGCATACTGCAAAAATTCCTCTGATAACTTTTTAATGATTAACCTCATGCTCACGAGTTTACAGTCTTTCACACTTGTTCTCCCATGCATTCAATTAACATCTGCTTTGAACAAGTTAAATATAATCTTAAAATGTTTTCTACATGTACCAATAAAGCAACTCAGCACTCCCACCCACTACCTCCATTCACATAATGAAGAAAATGATTAATTATCACACAGTTTTACTCAACTCCTTTTCCTTATGTCCGTTTTCACCGTGGAAAACTGCTGCTCAAACTAAGATTAATTTTTTGTTTAAACTGCTCATCATGGTCACCCAGCAAGCAAAAATGAGCTATTTTTAAATTACTGCCCTATTATCAGAAGCATCTCATCTCCTGCATAAGGTGAGTAGTTTTATATTCTAAATAGGAAGGAGTAAATCATAGCAACACATCACACTATTACCAGCTCTGGGACCAAGGGTAATTTTTCTGTGATGCCATGTTGAAGCTGAATTGCAAGCCATGCAGAGTCTTGACTGTGTAAAGTCTGTCCTCTCCATGTGAACTGAAAGGCTGATTTTCACAGCTGAAACAACTGACAAACTACAGATTACATTTCAGTGGGTCACAGTCCCATTCTAGGTGGAATATATTTGAACACACAGATAATTGCTCTTGTCAGTTGTACCTAATCCGTGCCTAATGTGTGGTGTCTTCAGGGAAGGAGCTCAGCAAACAAAAAGTGCTGTAAAATACTGGATGGCGGCAGGAACCAATGACAGGAATATATCACCGGCTCTCCAGAAGGCTGTTACTTGAACAATAATATACTTTATCTTAGACCAATGCTGTATTTTAAACAGATGTCTCTGTTACTGTGGCAATGTTCAGACACCACAGCAGCAGAAGAGGAGAATACTTGATTTGTCTCCAGCTGCATCACAAGGTGGCAACGCCTTCATCCACCAGACCAGGAGCGAGTGCTGGTTGGGTTTCAAGCTGCAAATTTCAGGAAGATATGTGAGCTCCTGGAAAATTCAGGCATATTTTACAACTGACAAGCATATGTTGAGTTGTAATTCAAGCTGAGCTGGGATTCTCTGAGAGGTTTTAGTTCTTTTGTTTAGATTTGCCATCCTGCTCTTAAACAGTATCATGAGGATGCCAAAGCAGATTTAGTTCACTGGCTTAGAAAACAAGGGTTGATTCTCCATCATGTGTATCTCCTTAGTAATATGTGCCTCACTATGAAGAAAATATCAGTCATGTCAAGCTCAGTCAAGTGCATTATGTCCCAAGAACAGCTTACTGATAACAAAAGGAGAAAAAAATTTTAGTTCATAAATTGGTTCGAACCTGTACCTCAAAAAATTAATATTTTATACTTAGAGGCCCCTCATGGAAGATAACAGGTATGGGGTCACTTACTACATTAACAGTAACGCTGATCAGGCTTTGAGTTTGGAAGGGAAAGAAGCACCTATATGCTGACCTAATTAAAAGCAACAACATTTAACCCATTTATCTCAATTCTAACAGAATATATCCATTTTCCTGGGTTCCTTTATGATCGCACTCCTATAAGTTATGGATTTTCAGTCCCTTAATTCTTGATCCTTGGCCTTTACAGTTCACACTGAATCACTGGACTTGGAAGAATCAGTAGAAATGAGCACAGAATTTGGTCTTTTCTATTTCAAATACTATTAAATAAAAGTTTTACATTTTCTGGTGTTGCACCCAATCCACAAAAACCCATCAGGGCTTCCAGCAAAGCAACCAGAAGACATACAGCCAGCACTTATCCTGACACCTCTGTGAACGCACAACCTAAAATCCTCTGGAGAAACTCTCATCCATGTACTCCGTGCCTGAGTCCCAAGGCTGTTTGATGCCCTACCTGTCGGCGTCTCCCAGCCCCAGGGCCGTGTTGCGCTGCAGTGTCTCCCGCACGGCGGCCATGCCATCGGGCAGCCGGTTCAGCCGCCGGGTGTAGAGCCCCAGACCACCGTCAGTCAGGTACCTGGGACATAGCAGAACAAAGTGCCATGCTCAGCAAAAGGATAACAAATTCACATATTATCGGAGCACTTATTTTCTGCATTATATATTGCAATTTCCCCACTTTTAAGGTAAGGTTATTACTCAGAATAAGAAGTAAAGAAAACTTCATTCTTGATTAAATCAGAGGTTTTTTCTGCCTCTCATCATTCTCCTTTACACTTTGCACTCTCTCATCACCAAGAATTGAATTTCAACATAAATGAGATAAAGGAAGAATACTTAACTTTCATTAAGGATGCCTATATAGAAGCAATTTAATATTTGTGAATGCTATCATAAATGATCCCTTCCTTTATAAACATATATCCCTTCCATATAAACATGGTTTATACCACACTCTAGATTTTGTCAATGAACAATAAGTATGCCAAGATTTATAGACATCAAAGTTGCAGCACGAATGAAAAGCCTTTTTCAACCTTGTTTTGGCTCCTACATTCTACTCTGGCTGCAACTGTGACCTAGAGACACCTGTATTTAAAAACTCCTATTTATTATGACTATTCTTAGATGTTAAGAAGTGTTACCAGGTGTAAATACGACACTTCACGAATTGTTAAGATAGCACATTTCTTACTTTCTAGTATACACAAATGAAAAATTAATCTTAAATTGAACAGAGATGACACATGGGGGGCAAGAATAGTAAGATGTTGATCACTAGGAACAATTCCTTACAATAATGCAGGCTGTATCTTCCAGCATTTTTGCTGCGGTCAATACTGATGCAGACAGCAATAGCCATCATGTAATGTAACTTCAGGATGCAGCAGACAATCAAAAAAGAAAAACTGCACAACTATCCAGCATTGTGATATAGTTAATGAATAAAATATTTTAATATATTAATACTGAAATTAAGACTTTCAGTCATTTCAGTCTTGTCTTCTTGAATAAATTCTCAATGAGCTGCCCTACATCCATGTCTCAATAATGTTTTAAAATATTTTACAGTATTTCATGAGAGCAGTAGATAAACAAGTCCCAAGTGTCAAAAAAAACCATGAGGACTTTTTCTCTTATTTTAGCTTCATTTCTCTAAGCCTTTCTGACTACAGATAGATGCTTAAGGGAGCACAGAGCTTTCTCCCTAATAGTGAGACACCCTCACCTGCAGCAAGAAAGGGGAGATGCTCCGATGCTCCGACCTGCAGGCAGCGGTGCCCCTGCTGGTGCGACCTCACTGCACCCATGTACTTTTTACCCAAGTCAGATTCGATTACTACATTTATAAAAATGGGATGGTGAAGAGCCGGGAAGCCTTGCACAGTCTGCTGACTAGCACTGCAGTGAGATGCATAAATCTATGCAGGGCCTTCTCAGGAGCAACCTGGGAGTCTCTGTGGAGTCTAACAAAGAGGTTGCCAAGCCCATCAAGTCAGACACAGGAGTATTCTCCATTCAGCAAATCTATGGGGATTCTCCAAACTTATAAACAAAGACTGTGAAAAGCATGAGGAGCAGTTGCACTGTAACGTGGAATTCACCTTAGGTCTGGCATCCTAACTTATGTTTGACAGTTTATAAATATTTTATCATGAAAGAATTTTTTTTTCCTTATGATACTAAAATAGAGGGAAAGAAGAGAAAAGTGGAGCTTAAGACCATATTGTTACAGAAACATGCAAGGAGTATTTTGAAAAAAAGAAATGTACATACAACACTAACTGGTTTACTGCAGGTACTTGTCTGCACTTGAAACAAGTTTCTGTATGAATACTTTTTCCATGGGTACTGGAAAACGCAGCTTTTGGCTTCGCTGTCAGATTTCTGGCATATTAGTCCTCTGATAAAAAAGATCTATTACAGCTGAAATAGATTGTTTTTCATACCTCTTACTCAGAATATGTGAAAATAAATGTATTACTCTTAAGAGTTAGATATCAATGCCTTTTCACCAGTATCATTGTATTTCATCTTTTACATAGAAGCTCAGCAAGCTAAAAGATTAGAATAATTCTGCAGTTGCATCAAACTGAAAACTGAGTCAGATTTACATTGGTTTCAAGCACTGATAAATCTTACAAGAGCCAATGGAAGGTGGATGCCTTTGGCACCTTTGACAACTAGGTCACACTTTTCTAACCTAGTCCATGTGAAAAAGCAAGTCAGAAACCATGACTTTTACCCCCCATACCAATAAGACAAGTTTATAACATGCCAAAACAACACAGGATAGATTTTTGGATTTTGAAACAGGTTTGTGTAATTACAATTTGAAAGCTTTATATCTTATTTTTATTTCAGGCAATATCCTCTACCCAGGAATGTTTAATTCTGAAAAGATGCCAAAACCAATGATGCCTGAAGTCCTGCATGCAACAGTGAGGTAAAGAAGGAAGGAAAGATACTTGCTTCTGAAGTCTGTGGGGAAAAACACATTTAAACTAAACACCCTTTAAAATCAGCAACAACAAAAAATTCTTTACTATACATTGGTTACTACAGAGGAGAGTAAAAGTTACTGATGCCAACAAACCTCAAGTCAATGCTTTCTCTTCCTTACACTCCACCCCTTCAAACTTAAAATTGTCTTGGCTCTAAGAAAATCTCTTGCCCTTATGAATACATTATTATTGTTGCAGATTTTTGCTTTATGCGAAAGGAGAATATAATGAAGGCACGTTTTTCAAAACAAAATCTTCCAATGTTTTACTCGGGGTGGGGATAAGACCAAGAAATATTATCCTGCATATAATTTTAATAGTACTCATTATCTGAATTTATTGTTCTATCACATTCACAAAATGTGGAATACAAGAATATCAGACTCTCCTCTACAATGACACATTGTAGTCCAAATAAATGTACTAGGCTTAAGTGTAATTTATCTGACATTTTATATTAAAAAACATGAGAAATTTGCACTAACAGCCTTGCTAGCTTCATGACTCCTAAGAACTCTGCAAGCTCATTCACTGCAAAAACCCCAGGACTCAGAAGTATTTTTTTACCTGCCCCAAAATAAGAAAAAGTATAAACATATGATCTGGGGAAAAGCCTAGTATCCAGACTCTGACTTTTATAGAGATGGGTAAATTCTACAAAAAAATTAATCTCACAGATGCTTTACAAATGATGCCAACTGCCTCTAATGAAGTTGAATAAAATAATAATGAATGAATGAACAGAATGAATGGTGATGACGTTGGTTAAAAAGAGTTTCTAATCTTTCCAGGAATTAAATGTATAAATACTCATTGCTATAGTTTCACTCTTCATCAGCAGGGAAAAGAAAATTAAGCAAACTTCTGTCAATATGAAAAGACTCAGGTTAAACAAGAGCAGTATTATGCACTTCTAACACACAATTAGGACTTTTAGCCCACTTTCTAGGTGACACTTTTTTCCTATTAGAAAGTGGCTCCCTGCCCTGCATTACAGGCATAAAGTAATTTGCTTTGGACAACGTGGACCTTTAAACTTCTCTTTTCTTTAGCCAAACACACCCTTTCTGTGCTTCTGAAATTTTGAATACTGTAACAAGCCCTTCCAAGTGTAATATTTTTAGCGTATTTCTGAAGCTGAAGTGATTTACTCCCCTTTCCTGAAAGACACGCTGAGGAAACAGGAATGGGTTATGCCAGGGATCAGTAAAATCCAATGGTCTGAATCACTTGACTTCTGTCTGCACCCCCAATTTACCGACAGATACAGCCAGCCAACAGCACTCTTACTTTTATGCTCTGACAACTCTACCACTTCATATATATTCATTTCACTCCTTAATGCATGAATATGAATTTTCCAAGTTTGAAAATAGATAGCCAAGGGACAGGCATTCTTTACTTAAGTATTAGGAAGAGAATGAGCAGCATGTAAGTCAGCAGCACACCACAGACTGGGCAAGCCTACCCTGACCTGCTCTGGATCCTGTAGCTTCATAATCCCAATCCCAGAAAAGGAGAGGAGCAATGTGCCCCAGATGAGACCTGACTCTGACACCTCAGGTGCTCCTGTCTTCCTCTCGGTGCTTGGGATTCCAGCCTCATGTGGAAAGAGCTGGCCAGGTGTCTCCTTGCAGAAGACCTCACCAGCAATACAGGTGCTTGAAACTTTAAGAAACAGAAAGCTTGTGGGATATACAACTTTTGGATTATTACACATAACAACATCTGCTTTGACAGGCGGAAGTGTTCTCTTACAGACATAGCAGGAACACTGTCATCCTTAATGTTTTCCTTTAAATCTCTATTTTCACTAGACTTCATCTGTCTCGTCATTACAGTCAGTTAAACAAGATCAAGAGGCTTAATGAGCTTTGAGTATCAAAGAGCAACTTCAACTTTGCCAGCTGCTAGAAACCAACAGCAGAAAATTCCCCAGTGCTGTTCCTGTTATTGCAACTAGGAATATGTCCTAAATCTGACTTAAAAAGAAATGCTAGCCTAATGGCAGGATGATGACAACTCCAAATTTCTCAGTTTAGTAAGAATTTGGTCTGTGTTTTTCATCATTAACCCTGGCATTAGACCATAAGGTCATTTCCCATGTTTATATACCCCAAAGTCTTTCCAATCACTATTCTTGCCTGACCTGAATCATTTGATCAGTAGTTGATCTCTCTAAGCAAAGGGTTGAACATAGACCCTGTCTACAAGCCTGTGGCTGTTTAAATTCCATTACTGACCCCTGGGAATTTCAACAAAAACATTCAGGAACAGAATTAGGTTCTGAGCTTTCAGGTTGGGACTACTAATACAATGCCCAAATCCCTAATATTAGACCAAACATTACTCTTCAGGTTCATAGAAGCACAAACCTATTGCTCAATTCATTTAAAATTTAATTTATATTTAAGGCAGTGTGTAATTTATAAATTAATAAGACTTTTACTAATACTCAGTGACTATTTACAATTAACAAACAAATGAATGAACTATTAATTGTTTTGCAGATACTCAACCCAAACATGGGAGTAAACCCTGAACAAATTACTTGCAGTCTCAAAAATCCTAAACACTGCTGGAAGGGAGGAGATACCTGTTCCACAAACAGGTAAGACAGGAAAAATGAGATTATACAAAACTTAGTAAGTATATATTAGCTTCATAGCTTGCTTAGAGAAACCTCTCACCTATAAATCACTAATAGCATGAATGGAACTGCTTATTCACATTGTTCAAACCAGTCTAGAAATAAAACAAATTCACCTCATTAACTACTTAATGCTCAGACCTTTTTCTGGGGACAAAAAGGGAAATCTGCAGAAGTAAGTGGCTTCTGTGAAATCAATACTTTTCCATCTGGAGATGTATTAAGGCTGCCTGGCACATAAGTCATTCAGCAGCCATCAGACAACAATTTTTGGGCACTGTTGTCCAAGGCTTAATTTTTTTCTACATCTTCTCAGCTTCAAGCAGTCTGTGGACAAGGAACTCCAAGGCCAGTGTAGCCTGTAAGGGACTTGGGTGGCTGCTGCCACTATAGGTCAGGTCTCACACATGTCCCCACATCCAGGACAATGGCTTCTGATTGAGCTTCTGAAGAAACTGGTTTCCTGTGGAATTAGCAGTCTTAGACATACGTAGTCAAAGAGAAACTGTCAATACATAAAAGAATATTAGACTGAAAGAAAGCATCTCTGACATCGCTGCACCCACTCCTGTTTCAGAGGAGACTCTCCTCATGTAGGATCCTCTTTCCAACACTCATTCAATCTGTCAGCCAAGTGCACCTTAACCTCAAAGCCACCTTCGTCTCAAGGAGCAGGCTTGCTCCACCAGTGCTTTAAAAACTTTTTAAAATCCAGTCAGCCCAGACAGACTGGGCTGGAGTCCGACTGCAAAACTCCAAGAGGACAAACCTGTCAGGTGTGCAAATGCCACTCTGGACTCCTTACTTAAAAGGAAGGAGGAAACTCCTTACTTAAAGGAGGATGACACACCCCCACCAAGCACAGGCTGTAGGCTTGAAGCCAGCTGAAGGCCCACCAGAACCAGGCAGTTGTTCAGTGGGGCTTAGCACATGCCCATTTTAATTTAAATGCCTAAATCCTTTCTCAGAATTTATTTCAAGAAAATCATAGAACTAAGCTATAGAATAAGGGATCCATTTTCCATCAACCTCTTTAATGTTGTTCAGGAGATGAATGACCTGTGACCAAAAAGGAGTGAGGAGGGAGTGCTGCTTCTCCAGAGGTTCTCAGCAGTGTCAGCAGCAGAGGAAGAGCAACTCCAGAGTGGCTTTGGATTCCCTCATGCTCACTCTTTTCCTGCAGATCATCCACATCGACACAGTGCATATGACTGCATCCCCCTCTACTGGCTAGCCCCTGACTGGGACCCTGCTTTGTCCTGTAAAAGTTGTGCTTTCACTCAAATTACAACAATCTGTTGGCACTGATGCAGCAGTTCAAACACTGCTGAGGTGTTTATTACAGAAAGAAGCCCAGAGTGGGATAACTGCTACTAAATGGTATTTTGGCAATGGTTAACAACAGGCCAGTATGTAAAAGTAAGCAAAAATACAAAACACTAGAACTACCGCATTGATCAATGCTACATATGACCTAACATGGCTTTTTTTACCATTATACTGAATAAAAAATTTGATTCCAGCTGATGTCTAAGGTTATAACTTATAAGCCTATGTTATCTTCCTATGCTGAATCATACATTGCAAGAAAGGTTCTATGAGAGCATGTTAGCTGAGATACAATTCGTGATAAATGTTAAAACAGTCTTATTGATGAAGCTGACACAAGAACTATTCCTGAACTGAGTGCAATATTTAAGAATATTTAAGGCAATATACAACATTAACAATATTGAAAAAGCTTATGCAATATCTTACTCTTGTCTCCTGTAAAGAACGGTAAATACAGTTCTTGGAATAAGAATACTATTTTGATTTAAACACTGCCATAATTTTTTTCTTTTCATTCTTACAGCACCAAGATGTCTATGACTTTAAATTCAAAATCAGTTTCAACCTGGTTTACTCCAAAGTCAGAAGTCAATGTTTCCTTATATCTTTTCATGATAGTAAAACTTTTGACTTTGCTTGCCCAACCCCCTCATTATTTTCGTTATCCATTTACCATGTATAGATTCTATTCTGCAATGTTGAAAAGATCAAAATGTAAAAGTCAGACCTAGCAAGACAAAAGGTAGTTCAAATAAACACTCTGCTCAAACACAGAAGAAAAATAAAATAAACTTCCTAATGAGTCTAGTCATGTTGAAGTGTTAGAGCCATATAAGGACTGCATTTTTACCCATCCACTGTATTTAGATGAAACTTTATCACTAGAACCATACCATTTAAAGTCCAGTAAATGACTAATACACTGTAACTCAAGGAGTGCAGAAAAAACACAGTGGTAATAACTATGGAAAGGAATAGGTCAGAAAAGCCCGTACACAGAGCATTGAATCAATGCACAGATCACACACGTTCTCATTCAGCCCAGGACTGACTCAGCCATTCCTGATTTCCAGCCAGCCACATGCTACCTGCAGCAGCAACCACTACTGTTGCAGACATCTTAGAAGGAAAGGGTTTCTCTTACCTGCTGTTACCAATAACAAGTTCCCATTAGCAGCAAACTGCATAGTCCTCCTCCTCTTTCTGTGAAACCTCAGCCCAAGTGAAGGTCTGTTATGCCATATATGACCCTGACATCTGAAGAAAATGCGTCACTGTCTGATAAATAGCACAAAACCAAGGAACTGAGTTGCAAGGATCCTACAAATATCAATTGCACTTCAGCGTTCAATGAAATCAGTCCTCCATTTCAGCTCCTCTTTGCCTCCCAATAGATGTAACTCCTAAATTTAAGCCTACTTCAGAACTCTATTTCAATGATGGTTTTGGTCCATTAAGGGCACAGTGCTTCCATGTGGGTTTGACAGACCTGAGCAGAAGCAGGGGCAAAGCCTGATTCCCCCGTCCAGAGTGGCCTGTTCTCCTTTTTAGCATCCTTCATCCACATTCCAAATTCAACTGCTTCCAGTGCTTGTAAAAAGATCCAGAGGGAGCATCAAGGTTTGAATAAACAAGAAGGAATCATAATCCCATGAGCATTATGCACACAAATACATTAAGAGGTTGTGGAAATAGAGATATGGAATGGGAATGTATCAGCCCCAACTCACCAAATCAATGGGGAGGTTAACAAAATGGTAGAATGTCTCCCGTCAACAGCTGATGCACCCACAGGAGGTTGTGCAAAGAGAAATTTAGCATAGTGCCCCGATCACTGTTGGAGCACAGCTGCAACAGCCATGCTTCTGCAAAAAATGATTTTGACAAAGGTGAGTTTGCAGACCCAAAGCCATTTCCTGAGAAAACTCATGACCAGCACTAATCAGTACATTCATGCTGTTAATTCTGCGTAGAAAGTTGCACACTTAAGGTAATGAAAACAGGGACAGAGGATTAAATGGAAAGAAAATAATTCTCAAAGGCTTTTTTTGACAAATTGAACTGTTGCTGCATTCCGCTGAGAGATAAAAAAGAAATTAACTCTACATCTCATTAGAGAGAACTGGGGCTGGGGGAGACAAAAAAGGTAGGAATGTGTACATTAGTAATTAGAGGGAGACTGAAGAGGACAAAACCTTCTGAAGAAACCCAAAAAAGCCATGAGAATTAACATCCCCACCTGGAACAATCTTTGGGGTAGACAGGTGAGACATCTTTGGGTAGATAGGTGGGTTCTGAGGTGCCACTTTCCAACAATGTTCTGAGCCTCGAGCTCTGCCAGCCACCAAAGGGAATGGGTTGGGGGCACACAAATCTTAGCTCTGTTGCTTCATCACTGGGTTATGTTCTCGCTCCTGCAAGAAGGCAACTTCTTACCTTTGATCTGTTCCCTGGAGACTTGCTTAGTTTAAGAGCTGCTTTCTGTCTGTCTGACAAAGATGCTCTTCCTAACCCTAAGAAAGCAATCCTGGTGTCTGCCAGAGCTCTGCTTGAGCAGGCTCATTTAGGGAGGCCAAATGAAACTTCCCATGACCTAGTACATTTCAGAGAAAGCTTCAGGATCACAGGGCTAAAATAGTTTTTCTTGGCTATTGGATTTATTTTGGCTGTAACAAATATTTTGGCTTCCTTCCCTATCAGTTTGCCAATGAAAACACAGATCCAAGGTTTTCAGACTCCAGGATTGTAGCAATTCTGAAAAATGACAAAGTGAAACTCACACTAGCCAATAAAGAGCTATTCATGCTCTAAATACCCTCTTGTGCTGCTCTCCACATAGTAACTCAGATTCTAGAATTATTGAGCCTGTTTGCCCTACCATTGATCTTGGTGATTTGTTCTGCAGCCAGTCACATGGATGCTTTCTTTACAAGTAACTTCTCTGATTTCTAACCATTTTTTAATTCCTCTCCCACAAAAACACAATGCTATCCTATTTTTCTACTGTTTGGATTAAAAGGACATTGAGGAAGATAACTTATGGAACAGGCTATCAAACATCTGGAGATGGCAACCCAGTGTCATTAGGTGCCACCAAAGGTAACACCCTCATTTTTTAATCCCTCTCCATTAATATCAGGATTATATCCAATGCTGTTATTGCAACTCAATACTGCAATACTCCCTTCTCAGGGAATCCACACACACAATTACTCTCCATAGACTGTGCAACCCCAACAGTGCCAGGCTGCTTCCAGCAACGCTCCCTCCAAATGCCCACCAATGCAGCAACGACACGATCTCCAAACTTCCCACCCCCAAACCCTGCCCAAAAACAGGAAATGGATCTGGATCTTTCCAACAATGACCTCCAATACCAATTCTGTCCTTGGAACTTAGTCAATGACTCCAACAGTACTGAATGAATTGATAAACCAACTGATACTATTTAGCAAAACAGGCTTCTGTGAATAAAGGCAAAAGATGTGGAAAAGAAAAATACATTTCTACACTCTTCTTGTCATAAGAACTTAAATTGAGATCTCATTTATCAGTACATGACTCTGACATGAGTAAAAAGTGAAACTCCCTCCTTTAAAAACCAGCGGGAAAAAACAAGAGTCAGACACTCAGTTAAAGATGTCCTAACACTCAAGGCTGGGAGTGAGGTGGGGTGGAGTCTATGACTCTTCTGCTACATTCATCATTCTTGGTATATAACTCACTCCTTGGTGACAGAGGTACCAACCGGCAAAATCATTCTACTACACTATTAGACCCTTAGACCCAGAATCTAAAGCCCACTCTTGTACTTTCAGACTATGGAGACTCACATTTTTTACCTCGCAGGATGACCAGACACAGAAAAGGAAATGATACATAGAGAATGAGTGAAGGCACAGATTTCTCTGGCAATACCATTCATACATTCAATAGCTTTTTTGTTTTATCCTTTTCCTCAACATGGAATCTGAACTTTATACACTAAGTAAAGATCTGCAAAGACTGTGGCTCCTCTATGAGCAGTAGAAGCCTGAGCTGACACAGTTCTGCCAGGGATAATTCTCAACTACTACTCAAGGTGTTTTATAGAAACTATGGTGCTACTTAGAATTTCTTCTCCTCACTTCCAGACCAAAATTACAGTCACAAGTTTGAATAAAATTCATAGTCCAGAGGAAAAGCAGTAACTGTTACTACAATAAATGTTACAAAACCTAGGTGTAAGTTGACTTATTTGCGGCAAACACAAGGTGCTTTAGTGATATGATGCATTATTAATGCAGCAACAGCTACTGGTGCTTTATCTGAAACAGAATTTTACGCTGTTTTTTGCACCACCTTCTTTTCTATATGCCTCCCTAATGAAGAAATAAAGTGCCTGACTTTCAAAAAGTGTGAAAATATCAAAATATTCATAACAGACAGAATTAGCGGAGGTTTCCAAATGGTGTAATTGAACTGGTTAATGACAAAGTAGCAGCTGGATTCCAGCTTTCAATTCCAGTAAGAGACACTAAATCTTTCAAAGAAGCCAACACCATAAGAAATGTCACTATTAAAAAAAACTATAAAAAACCAGAGGATGTAAGATGGCCGGACAGGGTTGCCACAAAAAAAGCACCATTTAAATATCAAAGATCAATTTTAACATCAATCCAATGCTAATGCACTCGAACTAAGAAAAGATGACCATATTTTATAGTAGGAACTGAAAATGGACATGTTGAATACTGACTTTAGAGCAAAGACTAAATGCCTTTTCCATTCCAGGCAGAGTTAAAATGCTGACGTAAAACCTTGTAACTAATTGTCCATCACTTCATATTTCTGCACACTGACTTGTTCTTTACACTTTATTTAGTGTGTACAACTATTTAACCTAACACAGAGAAGCAAACTCATTTCCTTCCAGTGAACTGGCCACTCAAAGTTCAGACAGCAAGAGTTCAGTAATGTACAAAAAATGCCTCACTCCCTCCATCTCGTGGGCACAAATAAATGGTGCAGCATGTGTTTGACTTAACCACAATAAACCTTAACTCAGAAATATATTTAATCATATGCAAGAATATCTTCATATATAGGAATATTTTCATAACATGCATTTAAAATGTAAATAATGTATTTAAATCCCACTGTGATAATGAGCTGTGTCTCCAAACACTTGTCGAAATGAGTAGGGTATCTCTGGTGTTGGCTTTTATTCTCTCTCCAAGTAACCACGGAAGTACAGCACCATGAGCACACCGGAAGAATCTCATGAGGTGCAGCGTTAACTCACCCGCTGGTGATGTCATCCGCTCGGATATTCTTGCCCAGCACGTCCCCGTCGCTCATGTAGCCGGTGGCGTCCATGGCGATGCCCTCCAGGTCGATGTCGTCGCCACCCTTGTCCGAGATGTCCACATGGCAGACACTGCTGCCGCGCGTCGCCAGCTGCCGCCGCAGTGGGGCTGAGTACACGTAGCGCCCCGAGCCCGACTCTGTGCTGATGAAGCGGCTGGCGTTCCCGCGGGGGGGATACCCATTTCCCATGGAGGGAGCGTCGCCTGCCTGCAGGCGAGGGCTGGACTGGCCCAGTCTCCAGGGCAAGGGCGTCGGGCGTCCCGTCAGGCTGAGGATGCTGCGGCCGCTGATCTCAGTGGTGACGTTGGTGTCAAACGTGGTCTCCAGTGTGCTTCAAAGAAGAGACGCGTCTGATCAGATGTGGCTCTTACATGGAATGCTGTGAGACTGCAGGTGACTCCAAGGCCCTGAACGCTCACCAAGTTACAGACTATACGTAATAGCACTAACAATCTCCTGCTGCAACACTTTGAAAGAGTCAGGTCCTTTCTCCACATTCCTAAACAGACCCCTGCATTCAGGCCACCAGGGGCTCTACATGTATGTGAGAAGACTTAAGCAAGAACTTTTTAATGGATTATCCACAGTATCAAAGCATAACTTTTCCATCTTCAAGCATATGTAACTCCATCATACCATGGTTTTGACAGTCTAGGCAAGGGAGTGGGATAATAAGCTGACTAAAGGAAAACTCACTGGAGCACTACTTTTCTGATCTACTTCCTTTTTCTGCCTGCATTCATGAAGATCCTTACTCTGGAGATGTGTCCAGCACCAAGATGGAAGCTATATCTATACCGTGGACAGGACTAAGTGAAAAAAGTAAAGAGAAGGGTCAAAAAAAAATTTTTTTTTTTTTCAAAATATATTTTGCATATTAACAAATCAATAATGAACTATGAATTGTTTTGAAGGCGTTCAAACCTGAACTTGGGAGTAAACCCAGAAAAAAACAATAAATTACCCATATACTTGTGAATTGAGTGCATTTTAGACAATATTGATAATATTTATATATGAGAGATTAAAAACAGGACTGCTACACCATGAGATTTCAGGTGGTATGTATAAATTGCAAGACTACACCCTGAATACTCATAGCTTAGTTGCAGCTAGTTTATTGCAGCTAATCCATAGCTACAACTTCTCTTACCCACATTAACTCCTCTCTTTCTTTCCTGCTCAACTGCCACTTTTGAAAATTTATTGTGGATATTTGTAAACATAAACTGTGTCATTCGCAACATAATGTTACATATAAACTGCAAAAACCTCCACCTCCTCTGGTTATAGTAACTAAACCATAAACAGCTCTTGCATTAATTGAAATTTGAAAAGAAAAATAGCATTGGGAGTTCATCTTTGTAAGCCCTGTTTCAGTTTTAGATACACAGACAAAACACAAAGTGTTCCCTCAATTCACTCACTTAGGGCTGGGGTACATAAGGCACCAAGTATTAAGTAGGACTCTGACCTCATTACGGGCTTATTCTCCCACATTTCCTGTTCTACACTGAAAAGACCTAACTCACAAAATGTTTAAATGTAATACCAATCTTTGTTTATTTACAGCATATTTTAAATATTGCTGAAGATTTCCAAATGCTGCTTTACAAAGAAAAAGCAGTTATATACATGGATGACTACTAATATTAGAAAAATTTGTTTGTCCAAAGATCGGTCAGCAATTCAAGTTATGCACTTGATAATGTGGGTCAAGCACAGTTCACCTGCTTATTTAAAGTAAATATTACACATAGGAGGAGAGGGGTGTAGTGCACTGAAGTTATACAACAGTAAGATGAAGAAACATTTTAAACACTAACTTATATTCAAACGTCACCTCACACATTTAACAAGAAGTGATTATTCTCGACCTTTGAATCAATGCACAACCCATTCCATCAATTACTCATCATACATCTCAATAACCAGTAAACATTATTGAAATTCTCTGTATTAAAGACAAAAATTTTTATCTTCCTTTGTCAGTTAGTAATTTTTCAAGGATGCAACCCTGCCAGGTCTAAGAGATGTAAAGACCACAGTGATTTCTATTATCTTACAAACAAGGTGGTTCCCTTACCTGTGAGTGACCTGGGTTCCCCGTAAGCTGGACATGGTTTCCTCCAGGTTCTGGCGAAGATCAGCGATGTTTTTCACAGTTCGCAACCGCCGAGTCTCTGGATCCTCTCCTACGGGGAAAATAAGCCACGAGTAAGTACCAGGCAGGCAACAGCACAGAACTGAGCTGTTACCTATTCCTGAATCTGACCCAAATGCATCTTTTTACTGACTTTCTAAACTGCTTAGGATTGAGATTCCATTCCCTTCAGCAGGCACCTGACACTGTCACATTCTGACTGGGATGAGCTCTGCACAGTTACCTTCATTGCACAGACTAACTTTGAGATGGTCATTTCCTACATGAGCCAGTTTAAATTCTGGTTAACTTTCAACCTCATTAGAATATATACTCCATCTCCTATATTTATACAATTAACATCAACCTGACACAGGCAATTTCTCCAATGCTGTATTAGATCTTCTTTTTCCTGTTTCACATAGATCTCATTCTACAATAACAGTTTTCCAATAAACTAAACTGTGCTGCCTGGTTGCTCCATGCTGATTGATATTTCAGGTGAAATAACAAAAGGTTTTGCTTGCCAACATCACAATACAGTTACTGGTACTAAAATGTGCTACATGACACAAAGTTGAGGCATGACTTAGTTTTCACAGCATTTAGAAATCCTGTTCTTTAAATACCTTGTTCTAAAGGACATTTATGTCCCACTCATTAAAAGCAGAGTTTATGTACACAAAAAAAAGTCCTCCTACTCCCACAGTATAATTTCGTTTTATAAAATTAATAATTTAATTAGTGCCTCAGCATAATTTATTTATGTGCACTCAGCTGTCAACTCAGAAATGCTTTGGTTGCTACCTCAGCTGAGCTTTATAGAGTTAAACCCTGCAAGAGGCTGAAGAGAAGTGAATTTCTAGTAGTGCCAGCATATTCTTTGTAAGCTGAAAGCTGGAACAGAAAACCTCCAAAAAGCTGTCACAAAGCTTCTGTTGGGCACAGAAGGAAATGATTTCATTCCAAAGGGTTTACAACTCATGACTAAAGAAAATACTACAGTAAATGTAGAACTTTTCACATTTTGTATCAGCCTTCTCTGTAAAAGTGATGCATTCTAAAGCTGCCAGCATCCTGGTCACCCACACGATTGCTAGTTTAGATGGATATCTATATATTACACACATCAGAAGTGTTAAGAACAAGATAAATAAGTTGTTGGAACTTCTACATCCTCTGCTTTATATTTCATGTTTCTAAAAGATGCCAGGTTGGTGGCACAGAAAAACCCAGTGCCACACTCACTGTTGTTTACAAAGCAGCAGTGGCACAATCTACTGGCCCAGTGCTTACTGTCCCTGTTAGCAACTTTTTAAAATCAGTCTCTACTCTCTGGGAAATCATCTCCCTGAGTTACAATTCACTTAAGCCAAAGGGTCAAACAATTATGGTCTGGCTGGACTGGAAACACCCACCTAACAAGACTGATTACTTTAGCCAATGGGTCTCTGGGACAGAAAACATTTTCTATACTTATGGATCTACAAATTTTTGCAGAAAAGAATATAAAATATTTATAGGCCTTTAGCTTAACAAAGGTCACAGTGCTCTTTTACAGATCATTTCTCTCATAGATGTGAAGGCAGACGGCAGATAACTTCTTAGAAGAAGTCACAGGAGACAAATGAAATCGATTTCTATTGAGATTACTCTTAAGCCTAAATTGATACCAAATTTTCACTTAAATGACATTCCACTGCTTAAATTGTAAGTATACTTAGAAGACAGACATTGGATAGTGCCTCTAGAACTAAATTAGGAAATCACTTAGCTCCTCATGAGCAGGCAGCATCCTTAAATGATTCTGCTTCCTTTTTTCCCTACCTATGGTCTCTTTTGTTTTGTATGTGCTTTTAAATTAACAGCATCAATAGCTCCTATACAGGGAGAGAAGGTATCTGTGCCTTCTTTCTTCTAATTCATTTGGTATGACAGACTATTTTGTTTAGTTTGCTGTGTTTCCCCAAGGCCGCTTTATGGATGCTGCTTTTGGGTCTGGCTGTACACAGCTGGGGTTTGCATCTCCCTTGTTTGTGACTGTCAGCTGTCTTCGGCCTTTGGATTCCAAAACTTACATATCCTATTTGAGCAATAGTTTGTATTTACATAACATCTGTCATTAAAGACTAAAGACCTTTTGTAACCTAGAAACAGTTCTTGGTTTATAGGCTGAAATACATCCAGGCCAGCCAATATGATGATTAAGAGGTAATGCTGAAACAGTTTAAGCAGCTGAACACTGCATTTCTTACTTTGAATTCTTATATTTAAATATGAATGAAAACATTCTCAAGGATTTTATCCCTTGTGTCATTTATTTGTCTTTTAAGTACTTAATGCACCTATATATAAATTGTACACAGAGACATGCTCATTTATGCATTCCTGAAGCCCTTTTCCTCACCAGTGACTCTGCCTCTCACCTTTGCACACAGGTATAAAGGCAGCATTGATAAAAAAATGTAATGCAGTATGAAATTAATCTCATTGTGAAACTTCTAGCCATGTCACTTTTCCAAGGAGGACATTTGATTTCAAAACCCACATTAAACTGAAGGACACCAAGACTAAGTAGATGAAAATAACAGAGGTATTCTACAGATGAGATGTACTGTAATAGCACACAGTAAGCAAAGTCACAGATGCTGCTGAAATTGGAACAGGAGGAGATCTGACCATGACTTTAAAAACACGTTTTAGATCCAATTAGCAGAATCTAGTAGATTCTACCGTACATCTACACATTAAAAGAATATGGTTGCTGAAAATCAGTTCGTTATATTGATAAGCTTAAATTTTTTTGCTAATTATCATATACTTCTTATAGTAGCAGGAATTCTAGATAAATATATGAAGCACTTTCTAATTTAAGACTGCAAGTATTCTAGCTACAACCAGCTTCTGTATACTGGACACACTAAACTGTAGTTGGATTTTGGTGCCCTATAGCTGCAAAAGCTATTTCTCAAATCGATCAGATTTGTGTTAGTGATACTGAGATTCCTCCAGACCAAAACATCAAGGAAATAAACTTAGTCTCTTCTGTAAGCTCTGATATAAAGTTTTTTGAAGTAAACAATAAATATTAAATGCTTGGGAATTTTTAGGATCCTTATAAAAGCTTAATACTAAAAAATGCTGTATGTCCCCTAGAAAAACACTAAGTATGCAGAATTCCTAATGACTTCAAGGAATTTGGGAAGCACACCACTGTGCTGAACTTGAGAATCTAGTGCTCAAATTATTGACACCTGGTTTCCATTGCTGAAGAGCTGAAAGAAATATCATACCTATTAAGAACT
Source organism: Atrichornis clamosus (assembly GCA_013400975.1). Lineage (NCBI taxonomy): Eukaryota > Metazoa > Chordata > Aves > Passeriformes > Menuridae > Atrichornis > Atrichornis clamosus. Next base: position 107,082 of record WBMZ01006792.1, read on the forward strand.
AAAGCACTAGGAATAAAACCAACGTGTTTTAGCCCATTCTTATTAAACCAGAGCCCAGACAGCAACTGGTCACGCTGCAATACATACCTGAGAGGTCCTCGAGGCCAGGCTGGCCAGTTTTGACATAAAGAGCAGAATCCATGCTGACCCCTCCTGTGCTGGCCTCGGCTGCTACGTTCCCTTCATTGTCTGTCTGAGATCTGGAAGGCAAAACAAAACAGGGATGTGCAGTCACTCTCTATCCAAAGTATCTCAAGTATAACAACGAGACAAGTGCACCTGCCATCAGCCACTCTGTCCCACTCTCCAGAACAGACCAACAGACTGATTTTACATAATTCATTAGTCCCATGTTGAATTATGTCCTAGAAATGGAAACAAGCAGTCAACTGTAAAAAATAAAAAATTCATAGTCAAAGATAGGCTTCACAGCTCATCAGATGCGGTCTTAAGACACTTAGATTTCCAGATGTACTTTAATTATCAATAACATCAGGTGTTGTGGCTAATATGATCCTTTTCAATAAAGTCTGTACTGCATGAAGATAAAGCAGGCAGCATGTGATGGCATGTTACATTTCTGCTAGTTTCCCTTCAGTAACTAGTATTTTAAATGAAATGACTGGGTAAAACCAACTTCAAAATCCAATTACTGTCTGGTATTATAGCTGTCAGGTAATGAAAGGCAGTGTCGTAAGGATCTATTGTCAGATTTGAGTAACATATTGTGACTCATTTCACTTTACTAATTGTGCTGTGCTTTGCTCATAGAGCTACATCAACAAGCAGCTGGAAGTTCTGCCCCAAGGGCAAGTGCTGTATGAAAGTGAAGATACAGTGGGAAATTATTATTGCAATATTCTTAATTTTACTTGATCCTTGCAGCAGGATGCTCTGCTTGAAGTGGGGGGTAAAACAACTCAAACAATGCCCTATTTGCAAAGCCCTCACTGGTGAAAGAAGAAGAGGCCTCGTGCTGCTTTTGGTGTTGGGTAATGCTGAAACCTGCCTGACTCATCATCCCTAAGTTAAATCTCCTGATAGGGAGGTGAAGATGTGGCAGACCCAGTAAAGTACCTGAAGAAGGAACAAACCACTACTGATAACTAAAGGTGCTGAGCTGACACAGCTGGCCAGGAGACACACGACTCACAGTCAAACACTTCAGAAGCCCAGTTCCATCTTTTAATGGCAGGGTTTTCTAACACGCCCCTCCTTGGAATGTGTGTGGAGATTCCTCCCTTGAGTGGGGACATCCTGGAGGGTGAGCAAAAGAGATTTGCCCACGGTTGTTGGTGTGGATGAGTAACATCAATCTCTATAATTGTTTTTGACAACTTTAATGTAATTCCTTCAATATTGCTGCAAAAATAGTACATTATGTTATACTAGTAGTTACAGCTACCTATACTGTGTAGTAAATAATTCTGATTAAGATCTTTTAGTCTAATCATTATTATGATAAATCATTTATTTTTATATAAATATATCTGGTTTGCCATCCTTAATCCTACAGGACAAAATTATATGAAGTTCAATTACACCTATATAACCCTTTAGACATGAACAAAGTTAACAAAGTCTGGGGCCTAGTATGGATGCAACTGCACCCAGACTCCTCTCTGAGAAGGAGTTTAGAAAGGAAGGGGGTGCTTTCTGCACCTCCTGACTCAAGGCGATTGCTTCTCTAATAAACTTTGTCTGAAGCTCCCATTCTGCCTGTGACAACCCTATACAAAATGCAGAACAATTTCTTACATCTTTTGCTTTAAAAAAACCCCAAACCCAAACAAAGTCTACAAGCAGCTAGAAAGTGTAGAATAAAGTAACCTTAACTGATGTCAGAAAAAACCCAAGCTGCCTACTAGCAAGTGCATTTTGCAGATTCAAAAAATGTCTGGATAGTAAATATAATAATGTTGTATGTTTGCCTTGCAAACCAATAGGATTTCAGTTTTCTCTTTCGTTTTAAAGCCAACAAGATTACAGAAGTTTTTTTCCTCCAGTGCTGAAAAGTAAACATTATTTTTCAGTTTGTCAGCATTTCCTCTGGCTGCCAACTGGTAGTTTAATTTCTGGTTTTGGTAAAAGGTCAAATAAATACTGGGTAGAGTTTATCAATATGTTTAGATTATAGGAAACATACGGATTGCATCTGCTTTTACACTTTAGATGATGATAACTGTGTTCAAAGGAAGATCAATACCAACTTTTGAGAGGATATTGTAGTGATAAACTTAACAACCCGAAGTATCAGGAAAACATTTTTGGAGGCTATCGGGGATAAACAATAAAGCAGTTAATTTGCAATCACATTTTTCTATTTAATTATGGATTAAAATAGTACAAAACGCACTGGCAATTTTTAACTCAAAACAAATCTCCAAAAATTACTAGTAGTAGATCCCTCTTTCATCCAAAAATGCAATAATAATGGTGATGTAAGTAGACGAATGCAAGAGAAATCAGGATTGTGTACTATTTATACAAGTTTAATCAGATTTATTTTTCCCAATTTGTTTCTTTTCATGTGACAGCATCTCAGAAGGACACCTAGCATTTTATTCCATACATACAGGGAGAATTCTCAAAAGGGTCAGAAGACTCAAGGGTTGCTCTTCCCATTTTGCATTCCTACATAGGCCTTTGGCATCTCTCTCCTTCAGGTTCATTTTATTTACATTCACTCTTATTTAAAAAATGTTAGCAACCATTTTTTATGTTATATCTGCCCAGAGATCCAGGCAAAAATGTGTACAGTAGAACTAAAAAAAAATTATGGGACAGGACAACAAAGATGACCAAAGGTCATGAACAGAATCGTGTAAGAATCCACAAGTACAATCTAAAGAGGCTAAATACCTCAGCCTAGAAAAGACACAATTTAAGGAAGAGAAGGATGTGATAAAGGTCTCTCAAATCATGAGTAGCAAGAATATGACGGTGACAGAGCAACTGCTTGCATCCTCTTCCTATGAGAGTTAAGCAGTGTCAAAGAAAACTAAGAGATGGCTGTCCAAACCAAAAATCCCACCCTCTGATTGAGGAACTTCTGGTGTCCCAGTCACGCTGAGGAGCATTTCCTTAGGAATCTCTGATACTGATTTCCCTCGTGTTACACTTCCCTATGTATCCTCTACTGTCACTGTCAAACAGAAGATGCTTCTAACAGAAAATGGGCTAGACAGAGATTAGTAGTGACCTCATTTGGCTGCCCTTTTGCTTATCTCAGGGTTAATGTATAGAACACCATAGACTTGTTGTCTGGCCTTACATAAGAGATTTTTTTCTTTTTCTTTTTTTTTTTTTAAATTTCCAGTTCCTGCTTATAGTGAGGCAGCTCCACCACTGTCAGCCACACTGAAGACCGTGAGTGTATCTATGGCATAAATTGGTGTGGTTAAAACTTTCAAAGCCGTGATGCACAAAACAAACCTGATACAAGTTCTTGTACCATCTGGAAGAGCAGCACCTGGTCAAGGAGGTGTTCAGATTCTCATCTTATCTGTTAGCAGGGTCAGATACAAAAATTATTCCCCCTCCTGTCTATCACAACTTTTCATATATCTTAGTCTGACAGCTTTCACCATCAGCTTTTGTGTAAATGCATAAATTGTCTACTCTCTTAAAGCAAGAAGCTTTTACATGATATGGCATTTACCTTGCTGCTTCACCCCCCTGAAAGAGTGTCCAAACTGAACCTTCTGAGCATCCCGCTCCCCACAGCTCGTGGCGAGGCGTGTCGTACCTGTACATGAAGGGGGCGACCGTGGCGGTGTTCGGGTGGCTGTATTGCTGCTGGGGATGAGGTAGCTGAACACTCACAGTGTTGCTCCCCGTGGTGTGGGTGGTCACCGCGGGCCCGTTCACAGCCTGGCTGCTGCTGCTGCTGTTGAGGCCTGCTACACCTTTTCCCTCGGAGGAAGCGAGGCTGGACGAGGAGCTAGAATGACGGCTGTCCAGCTGAGACTTCTGATGCGAGAGCCCTGAGCCGGCTTTCCCACCACGGCTTCTCTCACCTTCCTTTGCAGGAACAGGTGCACTTGAGGATTTCCCTGTGGCGTTTTTCATTCCTGGTTTTGGTATTCCACTGTGTGAGGGGGCAGAGGCCTCCTTCTTGGCACTGTTCAGCTTTCCTCCTTTAGGGATAAAGCTTGCGATCTTGGAGGACTTTTTTGGCATCTCTGTTGTTGTTAGTGCTGTCTGTTCTTCTTTAGATTCTTCTTTCAGGTCCAGCTTTTCAGTGATAGATGTTCTCTTTGTAACATCTTTACTTTTATCCTTTTCTTTCTCTTTTTGTTTCTCCTTCTCCTTCTCATTACCCTTTGGAGAACTTTTCTTATTAGTTAGTGCACGGCTGAAAGTCCTTTGTGCAATTCCCTTGAGTGCGATTTTGGGACTGCTGGACATCGATCCTGGGTTGTTCACATTCTGATTCGTGGCATCAATTTCCTCACTCTCCTCAAAGCTGAGGAGTGTCTCCAGCTTTTCACAACTGTTGTCCCGAGACCGCGGACACTCCAGCGTTGTCCCTCCTGCTTTGGAACCTCCTTTGCTGTTGAAGAGTTTTAGTTTTTCAAGCATGGATTTTTGACCATTGGGAGTTGTTTTGGCGATTTCTGAGGGTGGCTTTGGAGGCTCCACTGCTGGCTGCTTTACGGACAACATGGAAGACGTAGCTGTGTGCTTGGCACTAAGAGATTTGCTGCGCCAAGGTTTAATAGCAGAGCTGGGCTGAGGGATGGCTGATGAGTTATTGCAAGGAACAGTACTGCCACAGCTTTGAACTGAGGATGAGACATTTTCATTCATTCCTGTGGGCTGAGAGGCTATACTGTCTGCAGGCTCTGGAAAAAAACCAAAAAACAATCCAGAAAATCAACACAGTAGTATCTGATGAATTAGTATGAGATTCTTTCTGTAATGAAACATTAAAAGTTTTACACTGATAACATTAAAAAGACACATCAGTATTTTTAACACCAGTATAATTTAGAGAAAATAAAAGCCAGTTTTATTTTTCTACCCAGCAGAACAGCAATGAGCTCCTACTGTATAATTTGCATTTACTTCCTGTTTCAAGAAAAAGAAGGAAAAAAAAGAATCTCTTCCAATTCAAACCAAAATGTGTTTTGCAATGTGCTCTCCCTTATTAAGTCCACAATACTTTTTCATTAGCAAAAGCACACCACTATTTTCTAACTAAGGGTTCCCTCTGCTTTTGGCAAAATACTTGCAGTCCAAGTTCAATTCTTAGAAAAACCTCAACCATACAAAAAAATGCAGTAGGAAGCAAAAAAGTAATACTGAAATCCTTTCAGTTATTGGAGGTGGGGGTGGTGAGATCTTCATATGCAAAGGTAGAAGAAAACTCCATGTACAAAAATAAAACCAATTATATCATTTTGCAAAGAACCTAGAGTAAGTATTACTACATATTCTAATCCAGCCGTAAGAGAAACTTGTGTCAGTAACTGTACAGCCCTCCCCCTGCAGAGAAAACAAATCTTTTATTTAGTTAGTTCCTCCTAATGTTATTTGTTCTTGTTAAGAAATTAGTTCAGATCTTAAAAAGAGCTTGAAAAATCACACTCACCTACCAGCGGCCACTTCTCCTCTGAATCAGTTTCTCTTTGCAGAGTTTCCTTTTTGGAGATGTTACTCTCTCAATTATCACAAGTATGTTTTCTGTTAAACTGCTCATGTTTCCAATTAAGTTTTGTCATCTGTGTCTGTTCGCCTGCCCAGCAGCCTGCTGGGGATTAACGGCTCTTACCTATATTCCCCTGCCCTCTAGCACTAAAGTAAACTGTGTACAGAGCTGCATTTTTTTAATTCAAAAATCAACAGCAGTGGAGAGCTTGTGTTCTCGGCAGCAGGAGCAGCCCTGTGAATCCAGCCCTGTAAATCACAAGCTGCTGCAGCCACACAGGGACTGTTTTACTTCACTTTCAGTTGCTCAGTGAAGATACAGCTCTGTTAACCTCCCTCCTCTGATCCGAGCCAGATTTACTAAAGATTTAAAACACATACATCTTCCTGACTTAACACAGAATCAGGTTTCTAAGAGTATTAGAGACTCCTTAATAATAAACTCAGCCATTTCACAGGGTTATGGACAAAGTGGGATTGCAGGAACTAATGATACTTTAAAAAATATTACCAAAGTCAGAAGATTTCCAGGACTCTTAACCAGTAACTATTATACTGGCCAGTTTTGCTGGTCCTTTTCCTATGGCAAACTACCCACATGGAGCTGGAAGGCAGCAGGAGCTGGATTACAGACACAGACAGGAATCACGCTGCTAATAAGCTTGTGCCAGCCTGCTGACTTCCCAGGGCATTATTCCTGTTTTACTCTAGTAAAGAAGGAAAATCAAGCCATCAAACATCCCAAACAGTGATGCCACCTGGTCCTCCAGTTGCTCTGCTCAAGCCTGCTGAATACAATCCAATGGCTTAAGGAGGACCAAAGAAATGATAGCACAGGAATTGTAGAATCATTAAGATTGGAAAAGAACTCCAAGATCAAGTCCAATCATTAACCTGGCACTGCCAAGCCCACCATGTAACCAGTCCTTAAGCATCGCATCTACATATTTTTTGAGCTCTTCCAGGGATTCCACCACTGCAGGAGTCCCAGTCACTCCCAGTGCAACAGCAGCAGTGACCTAACACAGCACCCTGACACAGATACGAGAGAAGAAGGAAGGTGACAAATTCTTCACAGGCTGCCAGCAACGTTCCTCCCTCTGGTTTCAAAAGATGCAGCATTGCTCTTTCCTTCACGCTTCTTATCGTACACCACTGCTGTGTTTTTGTTTTCATTTCCTGAAGTCCTCCTGCTCATCATAATCCACTTCCCATCACCACACCACACCAGGCTACTTTTGTACACTTGGAACAAGCAAGCCTTTATTTCAGCCTGCCTCCCACAAAAGACGTCCAGCAATGTAGTGAAAGCTTCGTGAAAATCGCAATTGTGCATAATTTACAGTTAACTTGTATAGATTATTTAAAAAAATAATAATAGCTCATCCCAATACTGAGATATCACTATAGGAACTGGAGATTGACAGTACTTTAAACACTAAATTCCTAATCCACACGTCTTCTGATCTCATTATGCTAAACAAATCTCAGCACAAAGCACAGCCATGCCCAGAAATCATCCGAGCTGTCTAGGATTCATGAATATGCCTAGGAGGGATTTGCAACCAGGTCCAGGGAGGGACCTGATGTACTGATCAACACGGGCAGGGGGAGCCTTCACGTGCTCGGAAAAACAGGACTGGGATAATATAAGGGTGACAAAATTAAAAGTACTGGTAATGGTTTTATCTATGAAGTAGAAGAGCTGGTTCTACACTTGGTTAGTGCAACATATACAGGAACAAAATCTCAGCTTGGGTGTCTGAGCAGGCAGCCAATCAACCAGACTTGGAAAAGAAATCTGCCTTCTTCACACCAGAAAACAATACAGGCAACTTGTGTATGGTATGAACAAAGGCAGCCAGCATTCCCCAGCACCCCCCCCCACAGAGTCACTCACCTGAGACAAGAGGGACCTGGGCCGCAGGTCCATAACCTGGCTGTGGAGTCTGATCCTGTCTCAGACACCGAGCTGGCTGTTAGCACCCTGCACAGCAGCAGAGGCCACCCCATGAAAACAGGGCTCTGACCAGCTCTACAATGTTCTCCTGGAAGTGCATGGAAGGTGTTGGTTCATTTAGAACCTCAACTTCACCCTAACAGTCCAGACGAGTGCTCCAGTCCACAGACTTCTGGGGGAAAAGGCTTCACTTGGATCAAGCGAAATGGCTTGTTTTCCAAATCCGGAAGCTTTGCTCCAAATTTATTTCCCAGCAAAATCCTGAACTTTTAAATTTCTCATTTTTTGGCGCATTTTCAGGACATCAATTTACTTATTTATTTATTCATTCTGTTTGGTCACTGACCAAAATATGCTTTTTAACGTTTATTTGTTTATAAACACAACAGTCTCTTTGTCCCAACACCCCCACATACACTCTCCTGTTTGGAATTGAATTTTGCTTCCATTGCCAGTGGCGTAGGATGAGCACAGTGTAGCTTCATTTACAGATGTGTCAGAGACACCAGAATTAGGACAATAATACTATGACTGTAACATTTAAAAAACAAAGAATATATCGCAACATCAATGTAATTTTCAGAGTCTCTACTTAACATTTTCCACAAAGTGAATTCTGTGAATACTGGATGCTATGCATCTGAATGAATGAAAAACATTACAGTCTAGATGTTAAGCAGCAACACTTTGGGAAAGGAAAGATCTTTTCTTAAACAACTACAGTGGATTTTGATTCATACTTGGGTCAAATACAATGAAACTGGAAATTGAATGTCCTCAAGTAATATGTTACGTTGCACCATGCAAAATTACTGCAAGAAATAAATAGTTCACCCTAAAACACTCTCATGAAAAATTGCTTTAGCTTAAGGAAACTCCAGCTTTTCAGATTCTCCGTTTCTTCCTTAAGAACAAGGCTTTTTTACTCCTCTGACCAAGCTTGGTAAGCAAAAGGAGTTCTGTTGCCAGAATGCAGCTTCAAATGCTGAGTTTCCTAACGAAGCATCAACATCAATTCGTAGAGAACACATCAGCATGCAAAGGGGAAAGTTTTATTCAGCAGAGCATAGGCCCTTCTTTCATGAAAAGGAAAACAGGTTTCATGCATTCAATTAATAAGCTTATTATTTTCCATGTGTTCCTTTGTGAGGGAGATATTTTCTTTCTTCAGCAACCTGCATTAACTAAAACTGACTATAAAAGAAATGTTTTCAAACCCAAGCTACAGTCTACAATAAATAATGATCACTTTCCTCTTTTCAAAGTCAAATCTTGGCCTGAAATCTATTTTGTTCCTAGTGTTCCTGTTAAAAAAGATGTTGGTGGTCTAGTTCCAATGCCAATACACACTGCAGCATGGGTAAATCTGATTTCAGCTGCTCCTGCAAACACTGAACTGCATCTGCAAACCTACCCATTTGTGAAGAAAAAAAAGAACCTGAAGGCTTATTATTTAATTCTTCCACTAAGTCTTTGACAGCTTATGTTATAATAAGGTCAAGAGAAAATATATGCAATTTCGCATCATTTGTCATGTTCACTCTAAGTTAGTGGACTTTGATTTGCTAAAACTGAAAACTTTCAAAAGCCATCATTATAAGCATGAAAGGCAACACACAGACAAAGGATGTTCTCATAGTTACTCTCCTTTGGAGGGTCAAGAACTTAACAGCATTTTTTACCATTTTTGAATTAACAAACTGTTATTTTTTATTTCACAGCTATGGGAAAAATAAGAAGTTCTTACGAAGAGAAATATCTTTTAGTTGAGCCCATAGATTAGATAACAGATTTAAAAGCAAATCCACAACCACATTCTAATTTAGGAAATAAAAGCAGGTCTGTTCTATGACATTACAGTGTAAGAACTGCAGAAATCACTGTGGCAGTTTCATCATTTCCCATCTAGAAGAGTAAATGGTGAATCTTGACCTTTCCCATCCACCCACCAGAATACTCTCCTTCAAAGCACTACAAATAAAGCCCTACAGAGAAAAACCTTATAGCTGAGCTGTCCTCTTCTTCAATAATAATTTATCAAACCCTGTAGGTATGGAAATGTCTGCCTTCCTTCCAGGAGCTGACTATAAAAACCGCAATAAACCAAACCACAGCAGGTAGAGCAGAACATTCCCAACAAGAGCAACCTGGCAGCCAGTCCTTCCTCAAAATAAGCACAGCTATTCTGGCCAACAGAAGTTTCCATTTCAATTGTAAGGCTGATGACCAGAGAGAATGACAGATGCGAGGAAGGGACTGGCTGAGGCACCAGCTTGGGGCAGGCATGGCCTCTACCCACAGGATGACTGAAGCTTTCTGTTCTCTCTTCTATTCTGGACTCCAAAAAAAGCCAACAAAAATTAGTTTTTAAAGCAGAGACTGCCACATAGGAAAATTCTCTATAACCTGAGAAAAGCCTGAATAGGGAACATTTTGCTTTGCTGAAGACAAAGAATCACAGAACCACCAAATGGTTTGGGTTGGAACAGACCTTAAAGATCATTTCATTCCAACACTCCCTGCCACGGGCAGGGATATCTTCCACTATACCAGTATGCTCAGAACCCTTTCTAACTGAGCAGAATTGTTTCCTTCAACTTCTACCCACTGACTTCCCATTATGGGTGATTAAATTTATTGAAACACAAGACAAAAACTACCTTTACTCATGATATTTTTCTTTCCTTCCATCATATCTGCTTCTTCAATCTCAGTGTTGAAAACTCCGGAGCTTCAAAAGCAGTTCCATGCATTCACAGAAATGTGCTGTATCTCTGAAAACCCTCACCAAAGCCTGTGGCTATGTCAGAAGCTCAACTTCCATGTTTCTGGGAAGTTGCCTTCATTCACACAGAGCTCCAGCACATGGAACAACAGTTCTGCTGTCAGTTGGTTCATGTTGCCAAGACTCAGCATTTTTGCTGAGGTGAAGGGAAATAAAGCTGGAGCACAGGCAGCCCCTTTTCTCATTGACCTGACATAACCAACTAAGACATTTGAACTCGTTGTTTTTGTTTAGTTACTGTAAAATTCAAAATGCTGTCAACATGAAAGCCTAAGAAAGGTTGGAGGGACCTCTATTGACCATATTCCAGTTATCATATTCATGATCACAAAGAAACCAAGTTTACTGTGCCATTCAAAACAGGTTACACTTGCCATTTAATACCAGACAAATACAATTTTTGTTCATTCTTCTCCATTTCCTTATCATTATTTGTACACTCTAATCCCCCAAGAGTTCTCACAACAGACTTATTCAAAAGCATTAACAAATTCCAGGCAGGAAGTTGTCAGAGTCTTTCATTAGATTTTACAGTTAGCTGGAGTGGACAATATGTACACTTAGCAGCCTTAGTCTGACACCTGTCTCCTGCAGGTTATATGAAGCAGACCCTATAAAAATTAGTGGTCTGAGAATTGCAGTTAGGGAATATTGTTCATTTATATTAAAACCAACTGGCAGACACACATTGCAATTTATGGTGGGGTCTTCTTCATTTCAGTCCTCTGGTGCCAGTCACAGATTCTTTAGAAATATTTGGTTATGGACGAGAAACAGGAAAAAAGCTCAGTAGAGAAGCCACAAATGGAAGGGCTCAGAGAGGCTGGATGACGCTCTCAACCAGGAGAAGGGGCTTCTGCAGATGTGTTAGAAACATGCTGACATTTAAGGAAGCCTGGGATGTAGCACCACTGTTCTTTGCTTTCCCATGGTTTAATAGTGAACTTTCGTTTCCATGGTTGCTTTTCTGGCACACTTTACCCAGCAATAAATTGATGACAAATTGTAAATATTTATTCTAACAGGAAACATCTAGGCACTGTGAAGGCCATGAAACACTGGACCAGCACTTCAGCTGGTATAAATTAACATGGTTCCACCTCCTCCAATGCAGCTAGGCAGATGCACACAGAGCAAGAAGCTGCTTCTCAAGGTTACATTTTACTTCAAAGCTCAGGATTTTTATTCTCATGAACTGCACAGTTAAAAACTGTCAATTGTTGAGGTCACTCCACCAGCCAGTGAACCAGGGCAAGTGGCTGAGACCGGCTGGTGGAAAAACTCAGGTATTTGAAAAATATATCTGTTCAAAGGAAAGGCCTCTCCCACAAGTCCTTGCGTTTGGAATGTAACCTTACCCCCCAGCCCCTCAGATAAGATTAAAACTACCTCTCCCAGCCGCCTGTGTGGCTGCTTCCTGCCCCGGTCCTCTGCCCTGCCCCTTCCCTCTGCTCACTGGCTCCCTTCCCCGGCTCTGCCTTTGTACCGCCCCTGTGCCCTCAGACCCCTCTATAAAAGCAGTGTCCCCACGTGCCTGGCTCTCTTCGCCCGTCCATGTTTCCAGGAATAAACCATCTCTCCGTGGAACTCGGTGAGCGGAGGGCCCTCCTGACTCTTTGTCTCTGGTAATTTGAGCTATCCGCCATAGGGTGTGGGGTGCGTGCCACCAGCGCCTACCAGCAGCGCAGGGCAGAAAGAGGGGTGTGCTAGCAGGCGAAACTGCCCCCGATCTGTCCCTCTCTCGAGACAGGTTGGGGTACACAGCAGCTACCTCGAACTGCCCCATTGAGCCCCCACAATCTAAACCCCTATGGGCATGCCACAGTCAATGGTTAATATTTTTAAAGTTTTTCCCCCCAAACTTTATTTAAATACATTTTTAGCTAGTTTTACATATTTCTAAAGCTTATACCAACTATGTCAAAGTCCTGTGGTCTTGTAAAGCTCCACTTCAGCCATGATTAAGCCTTCAGCCAGCCTTTGTCTAGGTAAAAGAGGACGTATTTTTAAATGCCAGATTCAGCCAGTGGAACAGTTGTAAAATTAAGCATGAATATGATTCACTGCATACTCATATCTTGTCCTATAAACATGTCATACTGCTTGTTATTTCCTGACAGCCTTTAAGTTGTTTGATGGGCACACACCCAACATAAATATGTCACTAAGGATTTACTAAGATGAGCCAATCTTTCAAAAAAATGTTTGATTAGGAAAGTGAAAGGGTGCAAACAATACTCCAGGATATATATATGTCAACTGGCCAAAGATGAGTATTTTGTTTGACACTAATGACTCTCACGAGGGTCACCTTCTGACATAAGGCAGGAGCCTTATGCCTAGAGAATACAGAGGTATTAATACATTTGGTAAATTGGAGAAACAGACTGAGTCAGTAAGACTTCATTCACTGAGGTTGACTGAAGAGGTTTGTGCTTACAAAGGAGAAATCGAATGCCTGAATATACACAGCCAAACCATCAGCTATGCAACTGTACTGCAGAGAAAGAGTTGCAGTAGATGCATCTGCACACTTCATCATGTGGCACTAAGGGAAAACAAACATTCAGAAATGCATTATGAGTTTCATATATAGAATCAGAGGTCTGCAGAATCATGGAATGTAAGATGAAGAGCTTAACTATTTGTTATGGTTTGAGC
>WBMZ01006793.1:0-73340 GCA_013400975.1 Atrichornis clamosus
GCGGTGCTGAGCGGGGCCGCCCGGCCGCGCCCCGGCCGCGGGAGGGGTGTTTCGCTTCCCCCACCGATTCTCCCCAAGTGCCGGGTTACTTTATTGGCCAACCCCACCGGCCCACCCCTCACGGAGTACAAAAAAAATAAAAAAAAACCAACAAAAAAAAAAAAACCACCACAACAGCGAGAGCTGGAAAAATGTGCAACGTCAACGCGCTCGGAGTCTACGTGTGGGAGACGATCGTTTTCTTCAGGTAAGGCTCGGCTTTACGGGAGGAGCGCGGCGGGGCTGGAGTGCCGTGCCCACCCCAGATCGGGGCGCAGCCCCCGGGCACGGCGGCGTTCCCCTGCCCCGAGCAGCCTTTTCCCCTCGCCTCCGTCCCCCAGGCTGGCTCTCGCACAGCCCCGGGCTCGGGACGTTCCGAGGCTTTGGGAGTTACTCCGTTTAATTAGCACCGCAATCTCGCTAACCGCAGTGCTGAAAACACCGACCCCGGCTGCTTGCAAAGTGACAGCTAGTGGCGGCTGGCAATGCTGCACTTGAATTTGCCCGGGTAAATATTCCCACCTCGCCCCCTCCCCATCCTCAGATTGCTGGTGAGTTCCGTGAGGTGTTTTCACTGCTTACCCAGGAGGGCTCACCCTCTGTCCTCAACTGCCTGTGTATAAAGTCGCTAAAAGCAAAGAAATTATCTCCTTCCATCCCAACTTTTTTTTCCTTTCTTGTTGTTTTGAATATTCTTCCCTTGCAGAATCTAAATGAAATCCAAAGGGGACGTGGGGAGCTTTTTGCAATTGTATGCATTTTCACCCAGTTGTATTTTGACTCTGGTTTAGATGTGTTCTCATCTCATTTCTCATTAAGGCTAAGACAGAAGGAACAGCTTTTGTCTTAAAGAGTTGTTTCTTGTCCATCTATCCTTGCAGTGCTTTTATTGAATGGACAAAAAAAAAATATTGGAATGTAGAAGCTTCTATATGTCAATGAAAAATGCAGCCTGCTGTAGCAAGTGTGAGATATCAGATACAGGCAATCTCAGAACAAAAATGCTCTCTCATGACCTGAACTTGCTCAGCAGTCTTAGACTTCATTTCAGTTGTATGTCTCTTACTTCTATATTTTTCCAAAGTCTCATTTTGTAGCGTAATGTGAACACAAAGACATTATTTGCATATACATCAGTATTTTATGAAACACAGTAGCAGACCTGCTGATACTGGCCAGACTTTGAGCCATCATTCTCTTTCCTTTTGAACACAAAAATCTTTCTAGGCATAAAAATTGGGATATCCCTACTTTTTCTTTATTTTCACGGAAACTCAGAGACAGCAAGATTGTCTCATGAATACAAAGCATTACGTGTTTATGTTAGGTAAACCAAAATATAAGTTCTAGAAATAATTAAAATCACCAGATCTCTGAGAAGCCATGCCCAACAACCAATACTTCAGAGCCAGCCTTTCTCATCTTTGTCACAAGTGTATTGCAGCCCAGCACAACAGAGTGGGGTGGACTGAAAGGGAGCATTTGTATGTGCAATAAACTCTTAGTTAAACAGTGAAGATGCATCGGGTTAAAAAAACCAAAACCAAACCAGACTAAACAACACAAACACTAGAAAGAAAAAAGGAAAATAAAATAAATTGAAAAAAAAGAAGAAAAATAAAGACAAATAGTATTTCCAGGCTTGCATTTGCTATGGTCCTGGTATTGAAGCATCTATCTGGGTCTCCTCTGAGTGCCTGAACAGTGAAATTGATCCACGCTTGTCCTGCTCACACTTGTGCATCACACAACACATGTGAGCACGGACAGGTTCTCAGCACATCAATCACAGTCCTGGACATTCAAAACCATGGTAAACGAGTCAGTTCAGATTCTAATGCAAAGGTTCATAATATTAGAAATGATATACATACATATGTGGTATTTCATCATATTGCATACAAAAGGTATTTCTGGAACTTTAATTTTCCCAAAATTAACATTTAAGATCATTTGAAAATGCTTTAATTCAATTACAGGGAAAGGATGAAATCAAGTTGGCTTATATACTGTAATAATTTTCAAAACAGAAAAGAACCCCACAAAATAAATCAGTAGTTCCTGCTCAGAACTGACTCTACGCAATGTTTTTCTTTTTTATCTCTCCCACTTTGTGTTATGTATTTAATTTATTACAGGCCAAAAATCTACCAGCCTTTCTGGTCCAGGAATAGTTTTGCTATTTCAGTTTCAGTAAGAGAAGTTTATTCATTAACAGTCATTCATAAATTTAGTGTGCCAATTACTCCTGCACTCAGCCATACACAATGTTCAACAAACACAAAGCTGATAATCCAATAATCCATAAGAGGAAATATGCATTGCTTTAACTTACAGACTGCACCACACTATGTTGTCAGCCTGTCAAAAATATTGTCGAAAGAGAATCCATTATGTGTTAGCATGTATACCACACAAATATACAATTAAAAAAAAAAAAATCTAATGTTTGCAGAAAAATAAACCAATATAGGAAATAAGACCAGATTTGTTGCTTAACAAAAATGTCCTCCACCAGCCTTTTAAAAAGATGATCCTGTGGGAAAAAGTAACAGCTGGTGTGTGAATGCAAACATTATGGTATTGCAAATATGATATTTGTTTCTGTTCCAGTTGGGGTGCTTTAGGAGGAATTTGTGATACGTGGCTTATTCTGACATGCCTTTCTTTATGGAAGAGCACTTCCCATTCTGCTACCTGCCTTCTCAGACTGCAGTCACTTGGCTGTGACTAAGGCATTTACTGGGAACCTGGAGAGAGGCAGGGATGGAAACTGAGTTGGGGTGGGAGAGGAAGGCAGCTTGTTTGACCAAGCTTTCCTTACAGATATCTAGGTAAGGCAAAGTGCTATTTCTTTAAAAAAGATTGGACAATTTGGGACAATACTGGACACAGGGATTTCCAGATGTCCCGCTTATATCTGTGGAGACATACACAATCAATCATTCTCCCAAAGTCTAGCTACATACACTGAATGTTCAGTTGTGAATTCCTTCATGCAGAACAAAATACTCCCCCAGCCCATGATGATCTTGCCTTTTTATTGTACC
The DNA here is from genome assembly GCA_013400975.1 of Atrichornis clamosus. Lineage (NCBI taxonomy): Eukaryota > Metazoa > Chordata > Aves > Passeriformes > Menuridae > Atrichornis > Atrichornis clamosus. Next base: position 3,090 of record WBMZ01006793.1, read on the forward strand.
ATCCCATTTTACTAGCTGTGATGGTCCAGGAACACCACTGCATAAACTCAGAGTAGGAATGCACCTTGTACAAATTAGGAGATTAAAAGTATCCTAGAACTGACACCTTATCCAACAGGGCATTGTCCTGTTAGGCTTTGAAATTCTTTGGGCCTGATTTTTGTCCTGATATCAGGAATTAGCAGCACGACCTTCATGACTCAAGATCAGAGTTGGCCCTTTCTGAACAACAATCTGTCAGCTAGCAGGAGTGATTCAAGGCTACTGCTCCAAGTGAGTCACAGGCTAAAAGTTGCTGCCAGCCTCAGTCCCTACTGGATTCCTCCAACTGGCATGTTTATATTCCCTCCTGTCAGTAATGGAAGTCTTCATTTCCAGTTTCCAAAACAATAAGGTGCCACTGTAAATATGATACCTCTTAACTTTGTGGGGAGAAAAAAAAAAAAAAGGAAAGATACTTTTCCCTAAACCAGTCTTGGTAAGCAAAGGAGGTGACTGGACAGCTGCTGGTTTCATCTCCTTGAAAACACCACAAGAAAAAAGGCAGGGGAAGAAAGAGAAGAATAACATGCACCGTATCTCTAAGCCTTCTGCTATAGCTCTGCAGTGATAGAAAACATTACAGAGTTGCCTCTGAGTGAAGCCCCAACCAGAGACTTCCACAGCCACAAGATAAACAATGCAGCAGATGTTCTCAATAGTTTAAGAATATTTTCCTCATGCTAACTAAAATCTACCAGAAGTTGTGCCTTGTGACCTGTTGTGCCTCTGCCGAGTCTGTCATCTCCTCCATGAAATAAAAATGATTTAGCAAAGTCTTGGACCAGATGGCTCTAAGGATACTCTTTAGCTGCTGTGATCTGCAACCTTTAATAGCCCCATTGGAGATCTTGCTAAAAGGGTTACACACCCAAGGTTTGAAAATGTGACAATGCAGACAATTCTAGAAAACCTTATGAATCATTCTGTAAAAAAAGATTAATTTGGTGTCATCACAGTAAAAGCACAAAACGTCTGTGACCCTGCCTTCTGCAGGGACTTTGTTCCATCCATCCTGACTCTCTTGCATTTTAGGCAATTAAGACAAATCAACATAAATTACGCAAAACATTTTCTAACAGTGTAGTCTTAACCTTCTTCTGCAAACAGCTGTCTTAAACAACTCCAGACCTGCTCTTTGAATTGTTCAGAACAAAAGAAAGGCTCCACAAATGTCTGGGAAAAAAACTCATCCTTTCCCCCATCACATAAGGTTGTGTACAAATAGCAGGAAAACCCTAAATATTCAACTTACTTAACAAAACCATTACAAGAAATGTTGCAGTTTCTCACACGGACTAATAAAATATCCTTTGTCTCCAAGGCACTGGTGCTGTGCAGATTTTAGGTAATGTAGACTGGCAGTCCACCTTGGCTCGCTCTGAACATCCCCCTACACTGCAGCAAGTCCCACTGGCAGAACAGAAATTCACACTTCAAACACCTGAGAGGAGCTGCTTCTGGAAAGGGATCGATCTGTGGAGGGAACGGCAAGACCCTGCCCTTACGTGCAAAGGTGCCACAGAGACTTCCCTCATGAACGAGAATTTAGGCACGGGAATGCTTGTTCCAATTCTCCCATGAAAGAGGTGCTGGAGACCCTTAGGTACAAAGCAAGTCAGCAGCAAAGGGCCCTCTGACTCAGAGCGTCCCAAATTTAACGGCACAATAAAAGGCTGAGGAAGTTCACTCTGCTGCTGACCAAGGGCTCCCAGGCGGAAAGGGAAGTTCTTGTAAGAAATAGCACAGCACAGTTCCCCTGGTCCTGGGCAAACACGTCCCTTGTTAGCTTATGGAATTCATCTCACCAAATCCTCACGAGCTGACCTGAATAGAAAAGGATCCCAACATCTGAATTAAGAAGTTAATCAATGTCCAAAATTAAATTACTTTATTATCCCAGCACCGACCAGCAATCATTCATCTCTAATAGAAAACCAGCAGACAGGCCTGTTCTCATTTCTTCCCAGCATGCAGGTTAAAAGGACTCTCCAAATTTCAGTGTCAAGAACAAGATGTCAGACCACCTAATGAATATAATTGCTATTTAGGTACTGATGAAAGACAAGCATCTTAAAAAAATAAATCATGCTTTAAAAATTGCAGCATCCAAGTCAAACTCACAACATTTAATTACGTCAAATCACATCACCTATTCTCACTTGCTTATTTTCTATAACCTGGAGCTTTTCTGAGAATCCCAAAGTGATCAGTTTTAAGACAACTGATAGGCTGTTAAATTATGACTTCCACCTGGTTTATTTGCCTGTATCAGCTCTCACTCTTGTGGCACATTAAATCAGGGTTTCACCATTTCCAGATTACCCTTTTGCTCTCATTACTTGGCATTCTTTCTACTGACCTGTATCTATCAGCAAGAGCACAAATTATTTCTGTTCTTATGATCTATGGTTACACTTGTGCACCTCACACCTTTCAAGAGAAAGGATTCATCACAAGCTTTTAAATGCTAAAAATTTCATTCCAGCACACCCTCCCCATCATGGTTTGATTCAATTTTTTGATTGATAAAAAAATTCCAAGAACTTTGGATAACTTCAGTTTGGGAAAAAAAAAAACCAAACCAACAAAGTGACAAAAAACCAAACCAACAACACACCAAAACCCAACACCTACTTGGAACAAATGAAACAAAAAGGAAGGAGTACGCAACAAAGGAAGTACACAACAAGGAAGGAGTAAGAGAAGCAGGAATTCCTCCTGTAAGGCTCTTGAAGAATCATTAGCAGCCATGACCAGACACTCAACACCAGACTGGCTGGCTGCTGACTTCTAGACCTACTTGCACAGCCCAGAAAAGAGCAACTATTGCATTGCACTCAGCATGATAAAATATTGTTAATTCAGCAGGTCAGTTCTCTTTAAAGAGACCAAAAAAGAAAAAAAAAAAAAAAATCACTTGTCTCACCCTTCCCACAATGTATCCAAACAATTTACATTTGTGTTTACAAAGCCAGCCAACCAAAACCTCCAGGAGGAGGTGGTTTGCCTTGGGATCTCTTAGCCAAGATTGGTGCAAAATGTTTCAGTTCCCTTCATCTCTTGGGAAAGTCCTGATACGGTTCAGCTGATCTGGTCCTGCAGGCTTTGGCCCCACTGGTGTTATAAATCACATGCACACCACCAAACTGCTCTTAAATCTGATACTACAAGACACCAATGCACAAAAACTGAAAAAACCAGAATTATATTTGTCCCCTCTGCAAGGCCAAAGCCCAGAGGGGGCCCGCAGAGAACAGAAACTGATCAAGGCAGAGGCATCCATCCTTTACACGAGCTGAGCACTCCCCAGTAGGCAATCAGTCCATCCGTACAATGCACCGTGGGGAGCTGCTGATTTGGGGACTGCACCGCATCTGGCTGGTGCATAGGCACAGCTGGCATCCTGTAAATACATCTCTGCTGGGTCTAAGTGCCAGCAAGAAAAGCAGGAGAAATGTTAATTTACCAAACCCAAGAAATTTGGATTTTGAGCGGGAGGGGAAAACAAAAGAACACACTTTTGCACCCCTGCTTTCCTTTCGATTTCTCCCTCTTCACCCTTCCATTGAGGCGCTCAGCCTGCTAGAAAGAAAAGGATAAACAAAAGACAAAACACCCAAGGGCCTTAGCAGCCAGACAGGGAACCCTCTTGTCTTTATCAGCATCTCATTGCGGGGTGGGTGAAGAGGGAACACACCTCCAAGGGGCTGCCAAGACCAGGAGTGTCGCATGCCTGGAACAGCGGGGCTTGCAGTGCCATCAATCACCGCCCGGGCTGCCTTCAGAGCAGAGCTGCCGACAGCAGCTCCCCTCGCCCTGCCAGCGGCGCCTGCCACCACTCGCCCAGAATGCAAATCCTGTCCCCCAGCCCCGGCAGGGCTGGAGCAAACACACAAATCAATTAAACAGCAGCAGAAGTGGGATCAGGGGGGGATGGCACCACTGCCGCACGCGCCTGGCTCGGCAGCAAAATGCAGCTGAGCCAGGGACCGTGCAGAAAACCCAAACAAAATCATGGTTTTCTCACCTTTACATGATCTCCTTTGATTTTGTTTTTATTCTTTTATTTCATCTGATGCCAGTAAAAAGACGGATTGTATAAAGCCCCAAACACAGAGCCCTTCTCCCCTCTTTTATGGGGAGGTTATAAAACCTGAAAGCATGCAAGGGCCAGCTGTTAACAGTACCCTTAAAAAAATCCTTAGCTCGAGATGTCCTTGGTGGTGCCAAGAGTCCCTGTGCACAATGGGTTCAGTTCCCCAGTATGGGGGATCTGTTCACCACAGGTATTGCCCCAGTGGCAACTGGAGAAGTTCTGGGTTCCTGGGTCAGGGACTCTTATCTTGTAAGGACTGTGAAGACAGGCTGTGGACACAAAAAGTGACTTTCTGTGGGGTATGTTTACAGTCCTGTCTCTGTTTGCTCCCAGTGCTTTCACCCTCTGGAAGCACTGCTGAGCAGGACAATAGATCCTGGCACACCCACACACTACTCAGACTTTTTCCTGCACCAAGGTCTCCCATGATCTCATTTACAAACTGAAATGTGTGTATCCCACCTCTCCTGACACCCCATGTGCCTGAGGATTGCAAGCGTTGTCCAGCTTCCAGCCCCATCCATCACACCCTGACAAGCTGTGGGCTTTGAAACCATCTCCCAGCAGCAGGGCTGACAAAGCAGCAGCCTCATCAAACACGAGTTGTTCTCCTGCACCAGGGACGAAAAGATGGAGTTTGTTTTGTCAGGGAGCTGAAGAAACCCAAGTCAGAGGGCAGCTGGAGTGGGGAGGAGAAAAGCCCTCCTGGGCAGGGGACCCGGGCTTAGCCATTCACTCCAGAAGTTACATTTCATTATAGCCCATGAATAAACTGATAAATTACACCAGGAATCACAGATGGCAAGGAGGGAACATTCAACTCTACCAGGCTATTTGTGTTGCAATAATAACAACCAGTTACATCAGAAAATATCAAAATGAGCTCTCGTGTCACACAACTCATTTAACACAGCACAAAACACATCAAGAGAGCCCCAGTTTTACTACGGGACCCACAGCTTTTAGGTAGATTACACAGGTTAGCTCAGGAGGCCTTTTCAAAGGATCTGACTCAAAAAGTTTTATTTCAGAAGATAAAACCCACCATCACTGCACTACATATCATATCTCTTCTTTTAAAAGAATTCTATTCATACCACTTCTGACTTAGTAAAAAAAAAGCTACAATATCCTTACCCAATCTTAACGAGCAGCATAAATCCTTAAACTAAAACTAATTTTCAAAAAGCTGCTGTAGCGAGCTATTTGAACTGATGAAAACGCGCCTGGGAGCGCGACTGCAGAGCTATAGATAGAAGAGCATCCACAATTTCTCGTAATTCTCTGACACTTGTCTGGGCTATGATCTAAAACCCTCTGACGTCAATTGAGGTTCCCATTGCAGCTCTCTATCCAAACACCAAATCAAGAGCACATCAGTAAAGAGAATATTGTTACCTAAATTATGAAGCCTCATTTCCCCCTTTATTTACGGCATTCGGGAGGGCTGTTTATGCATAACTTTGAATATCTGACTAGCCCCCCTGACTTTAAAAGGAATATTCAGTGTGTGTGTGTGTGAAGCTAGAGACACATGCTTTTGTCTTTGCAGGGATGTTTTCCCCCTTTGTTTTTCGAAAAAAAGATGCAATTAAAACTTTCTCTTTTGTAAGCCTCTCAGTGTATGCACAGGTATGAGTGGATGCTGGTGTTTGCTGGATTTATTTCAGAAATGATTAAAACCTGAGCTTTGACTTGTGCCTCTCCATTGTTTGAACTATGTTTTCAAACCCGTCTCAGTGGCTTAGGATTATACATCTCCAGAAAGTCACTACGTGTGCTCCAAGAGGTGCAGATTCTTCTGGAAGAGGGAATAGTTAAGAAAGTCACTAGGGATATTGCCTGTGGCTCAAAATTGAATTTTAAAAACACTTTTTTTTTAATATGCAACAAGAAAGAGTGACCACACAGCAACAATCCTTGTGAAGAGCAGAGCCCTGGCACACAATTCAGCATTGTTCCCATACAGCTTCTTGGGCTCCCTATGCTCTTCCCATCTCAACTATACACAACATGCAGATTTCTCCTCCCCCCCAGCCAATTGTCTAAGTCATTTATTATTTTCTTATTGCACCGTCCAGGCAGCGTCAGCAAATGTTCCAAGTGCTGGTGTCTTTCCATAGAGTTAATCAGTGTAATTGGGGTGGTTTATAGTTCTGGACAGAGTGTTTTGCCATATGGCATAGGAGCCATGGGCTGCAAGAATATGGCAGTGGAGCACAGAGACATCAGAATGCTGCAGTCTGAAGAGATTTTTCTCATTCGAGCAAAGTTGTTACAGCTTTCCCTGGATGGGAATGATCACAGGGTTAATTCCCTGCGGTCCATGAAAAAGTGCCTCCCTGCTCCTCTCCTCCTGTACAGCCACAGAGACCAGTGGCAACATGGGTCGTGCAGGACCTTTGAGAGTGTTTTGGGATCCTTTGAGTTAAAATTTTAACTGGTTACATCCTGTGAGTACTGCAATGCAGTTACTTCTGGTGCAAGAGCTAGAATTGGTTTAGAGAGCTCACAGCAACAGAGCACAGCCATCCAGGACAGAGACATTAAACAAGCCTACTCTTTCTCTCCTGACCCCATCCTCCTGCCATGAATAGGGACAAGAAATAGCTCTTTGCCCATTTCTTTTTCAGAGTAAAATCTCCTCACAGGTTCTCAACTTCCCTATTTCTCCCTCCTCACTGTGCTCGACTACTTTCCTATCCTGTTCCAACAACCAGGCCTGCCCCCTTCCTCTGTTGCATAAACACTCAACTCAATTAAGAGAACAACCAAGTCCAAATCCCCTCCCCACCTCTGAGAATTAACTTTTTTTAAATTCACCCCCAGGAACAGCCCGTACCCACACGCCAGGGGCTGTAACTACCAGCAGCTGAGCACGACCATGGGGATTGACATGTAACATTCACAGCTCCTTCTACTCAGCACCATGATGGGCCAAAAATACAGTATTGGGGCTCTCTTCTCCCACACACCTCCACTCTTCCTAATCCTGTCCACCTCTAATGCTGCAGGCCAGGAATCCAGACAAGGTGATGGAGAAAAACACACAGGCAATGAGTTTAATCCTATTTAATTGAATTGCATATCAATATTGATTGTGCTATTAATTTTGATAGTAAATCTAATCATTAAAATAAAAAGTCTGCTAGCAGTCACTGCCAAGCCTTCCCAGCAAGGGTCTGGCAGCATTCCCCTCCAGATAACGTGTTGGTGTGCAGTCAGAAATAAACGTCTGGGTGCAGAGTTTAGGGCTGCCCCTTTTTCTTTTCACCAGGACAATCTGTCCTTCCTGCTGCTGAGGAGGAGAGAGACAGGCAGCCCTAGCACCAGCAGAGGCTGAATCCAGGCTGGGCTCTGCTGAGCTCCAGGATCTGCTCAGGGGCCTCTGTGCCCAGGGACTGGGTTCAGGAGGAGTAAGGAGAGAGTTACTCCGGGCATCACGAGTTAACCCTGGCCTTTCTGTGCTCCTCTGTTGTTCTCTGCAACTGCACCTCTCAGAGCCTGCTGGAGTCAAGGAAACCGAACTGATGGATTCTCCGGTGTCCCCAAGCCCCCACACTGGCCTGGCTTTGAGAGTAATGGGGGAAACAGTTCTGCTCACCTCAGCCTACCTCAGACCGGGTGGATATTTCCCTCCCCTGGGATATCTACTCACAGAATACATCACATTTGAAGGACACACGTGTGAGGCAGCTCACCTGAGCACTATTCCCACTTTATCCTCACAGGGACCTGGAGCTTTCCACACTTTGCAGAGAGATATTTCCTCTGCAAACACTTGTTTTGCAACAGTTTGTTTCTGCTGCCAGACATAATTTTTTTATACTCAGAATTAATGATTAACAATTAAATTATTTGACAAGGGAATAGAGGCCCTGTGCTAATTAAATTCCTTCATCACTCCTCTTTGAAAAGGAAAAAAAAAGGAAAAGCTATTTCTCAGTATCAGCATTCAGCCAGAACAGGGCAGTTTATGATGTTGCACTTAATTAGATGGACCACCATGACCACAGCCAAAAAAAAAAAAAAAAAAAGCATGATAATATTGCTCAAGGACCATGCAAAGGGGAGGAGGAAGAAGAGGAAACAGCCCACTGGGGAGCCAGGAATCAAGGGAACAGACACCTACAAACTGCAGAAGAGCCACTTTCTAAACCAAATAATTGTTTATAAGAATATATCATCTGTTTAGCTGGAACAGACTAAAGCAGACAGAGTAAATGACGCATGTATAGGCTGGGAAAAACCAGCAATAGGTGCCCTGCAAATCTTGAGTGCTCTGTTTTAAGGAATGCAATCCTGAGCTGCTGGGCTGCTCATCTCCATCACCTTCACATCCTGCTCGTGGGCTGCTTACACGACAGCCTTAATATCACAAAAGATTCTGCTAGTTCATCGACCCTTTGAAGAGATCCTTCCCATTGTAGCTGCTGTGATGATTGCCTGATGGCACTTTCTCAGCCAGATCCACGAGGGATTACACCAGCATAAATAAGATAAGCCGCTGTCTGACTGCTATTGAAATGCACCGAGACGCTCGGCTCAGACAACTCTTACACCAGAGCAAACTCCATCCTCAGTGGGTTTGCTACAGGCTTTGCCTCCTTTTGTTTATTCACAGAATAAATCTTCTCTCCGAACAACACCACAACAAATTTCCAATTCCCTTCCATTGCCAATAGCTTTCAAATCGCTTGGCAATTTCCCTCTCCTTGTCTCAGCTGGGCCAGGAGATGAACAGTCTCGTGGGACTTTGAAGGGTGTTGTGGAAGAACTAAGAGATGGAGAAAATCCCAGAAAGCTCCCATGGCAGCACACACAGCACTGGTCTAGACAGACCTGGAGGACAGCAGAAGCTGGCAGCTTTTTTGGGTGCTGTCTGAGCTAAGCTGCCATTGCAAAGCTCAACTGTCACAGCCAGAGTGAAGATTTTGGGGTTCTGTTAAACAACCCATCCACCTAAAGCAGAGGGGTGGGTCAGCCTCTCCGTAGCTCCCTGTGGTGTTTTCTACTATTATTTCTGAGACAGAGAGTAGAGCCATCTGTCTGCTGCTGGAAAGGCTTTGCTGCTCCCTGTGCTCTGCTTCCTTGCCTTGTCTTGTTAAAGGGCAGCCTAGTCCTAGGAAAACAGCTAGGAACCAAAGAGAAACTGGAGGAAACTCAGAAGCCACCATTCCTAGGTGAACAACACACAGCAGCCAGACAGAGATTTTAAGACATCTGTCAAGATACTGAAGCCACGTGTGGCAGTGTCAGCACATCCCCAAAGGTGCTCCCAGGAACTGCTCACAGGGACAGGCACAGCGCTGGGGGCTGTGAGAGGGTGGTCCTCTCCCAGACGCTTTTGGGATTCAGTTATCTGAGTATTTATTTCCAGGGAGGAACTGAGCCCATGAAATTCATTTACTAGCAACTTTGATGCAGAAAGAACCAGAAAATGGCACCCAAGAAATAGCAGCAGACTCACTCACTGGAAGTGGAGTGAGTATACTCAGGACAGGCTTTCACACTGAATTTACGGGAAAGATGAGCACCGATTTCTGTGCTTTTCCACCTCATATTTTAAAACAAATGCCAGGGGAATTGCAGTTTCTAATTATCTTTTTCCACTTAAAGATTATTAGATGCTTATTAGGTTTGTATTGCCTCTCCCCTCCCACACACATTTTCCATTTCCATATATTTCTTGCAGTCTACAGTTAATGAGAAGAAATCAGTGTATTGCACTGTCTGGCATCTTGCTGAAATGGCAGAAGTCTTTGGTTACCAAGTCATTTGCTGCTTAATTGAAATCTTTTCTCTGGACTCATTGCCATGCAGACACTCCATTGGAATGCAGAGTATTGATTGTCCTCCCACTCCCAGCTTTCTTCTGAGTTTGCAAATCAATTGCACCCTGTTGCTTTCCTTCTAAAAACAAATTAAATTTAAAAACATCACCCATTCCACAACCCTATTTACCCCTGAAACACATTGGTTCAGCTTAGCATATTTTCTTAGGGCAGAGATGGGAACAAGACAAGAAAGGGCTCCTGGTTGTAGCAAAAGCAACAACCCTTGTTGATCCAGCCCTTGTCAGGTCACCACCACTGAGCATGACAAGGATCAGACTGTTCAGATATGGTCCAGTGTGGGAGTGCATTGGGAATAACAAAAGAGGTGAATAAAATTCTAGTTTTAGACTCTCACTGGAGTAGGTCTTGAATTCATCTCCCCTCTTCACTGCAGAAATTAAACTATTTTTAACAGTTAAAAAAAATCCAGTAATCAGAGAACCCCATTGCAGCTTGCAAAAGAAGCCAGGCTGCAGTTGTGAGTTTGCAGCATTGAAAACCAAGGCTTGCCAAGCCATCACTGCTGACACAAGAAAAGAAAGTCAATGCAGTGCTGGTTACCAGATTCCTGATGCTGAAATTATGCACCGAAGCACCATTGAAACCCATCTGGTTTTTAAAGTTCTGAGAAACTCAGTGGTTCAAAATGCTCTTGTCAAGATAACAATTGTGTCTTTGGAATCTCAACTCAAACTTGCATTGGATAAACAGGTCTTTGTAACTACATGGTATTAATGTGATCCTGCCCTGAGTCTCAAATTCTCCCCAAAAGATCTTGTGCCAGTACTTAGCACTATTCTTCAAAAAACCAGCAGGTTTGACTACTGCTAAAACTTCCCAACGTGAGGCCTTCCTGCTGTAAGGGGATTCTGTGGTATCACTTGTGAGGACGTGTAGCTAAATATCTTGTGCCTGTTGTAAACCTTCTTAGACCTCCCAGCTTAGACCTTCTTAGAGCTCTCCCTCCTCAGGGGCTTCTCACTGCTCCCACACAGCCTTTGTACTTTACAAAACTCAGGAGTTTTGCAAAGTGTGAGGCGATGGCCTCACCTCCTCCTGAGAGCTTCCTTTGGCTCGCTGTACATTTGCATTCCCAGACTGCCTGCAGGCTTTAACCAGCATCAGGCACCTGAGCCCACAGGCAGGCACAGCTCCTGCCCCAAGCACATTGCATAGGTTGTTAGGGGGATTTTTTGGCTAATCTAGGCAATTTTAGTCAACACTTGCAGCCTGGGAACAGATGGGTGTTCAAGCAGAAGCCATAAAACCACAGGGAAGGATCTGAATGGTGGCTGTTCCTGTCTTGGAAGTCAAACCTTCCCGCAAAGCTGAGAATGAGCACCTGGTATCAAGGGCCACTGGTTCCTGTGGAGATGGCAACAACAGACTTCCTAAGCCCAAATCATCACCCTGCAGATCTTGCACACTTCCCATTGAGTCAGAAGGCACATCACTAGCCATAGGTTTTCATCTTTACAGATAAATTAATAAATTCACTCTCTCTGCCCCAGAGGCCATACAGGTCCCAGAAAGACTTCATTTCCATTCATCTTCAACCCAATATGAGTATAATTTCAAGATCACACTCCAGACACCTCCCAGTCCACAGCCCATAGTGCTGTGCTAAACTCAGACCCTGCATTGCAGGTACCGACAGCAGAGGCTGCACTGATCAGCCAGTGGGAAGCAAAACCGCCTCTCTCCCCTACAGCCCCAAAGGCTCTGCATGAGCTGTACCATCACATGATGCTCATTTAAACCCCAAATTCCACATTTCTCTGATCCCACCTGCCTTTTGGAAAATTATGCTGTCAGAGTGCTGAACATGCTCCTTGCTATTTGCCCTGTAATTAAGCAGTAATTGCTGCCCAAGGCTAATCTCAGAGTGTATTTTACCTGTGGAGCTCAGCGCCAGAGTTCACATTTGTAATTTAGTGGCACGCCAAGGAGCTATACCTAAACTCACAAAAGGATTTTCACTACTCATCATCTCTCTTCTACTTTGGTGGCAGCTGGGATTCTGTATTTGGAGATGTTTGGGCTGGGCAAACAAATTAGCCGAGACCAGGCTCATTAGGAATTCACATGGGTACCCATCCTGCCTCAGCAGGAATAAGATGCTGACTGCTCTGTTTCTGGACCCCAAGCCCTCCCCAGCATGGGATACACACTAAAACCTCCTCTTTATTTCTACTTGCACAGCCTGGCAGCCTCCAAGGAAGCTGAAGCAGCAGCTCGATCTGCCCCCAAGCCCATGTCTCCTTCCGATTTCTTGGATAAGCTGATGGGGCGAACTTCAGGATACGATGCCAGGATCAGACCAAATTTTAAAGGTATGCAAAACTCCAGCTTTGTTTCATTTTGGGACTGAAAACTGCATGCAATCCTCATTAATATATCCCTAACTCTATATGGAATATGAATGTTTACATTCTTATGATGTGTTTTAATGATGTTTGGCAAATGGATCCCTGTAGATGTCTGGAAAGACATCAACAGATGTCCACAGCCTTTTAAGAATTTTACACACAGGAAACGTAGGGATTCCCAGTCCCTGCTCCAACGTAGGGATCAAGGATCCTGCCAAATCAAGCAGCAACTGGCAGAGAGCTGAACATTTTACAGATTAAGCAAAAAACTTCAACTTTCATTTCCCCTAAAGTCACTGCCCACAGCACATGCTAATGACAGGCAATGTTCCCCCCTTGCACCCACTGCAGCCAAGAGGAGTCTCTCCTGTCAGCTCCAAGGAAAGTCCACAAGATGCCCGGGGTAGGCCAGACCCGTCCCTGTACCCCACAGTAAAGGGGCTCTAAACCCCAATGCTGCTCCATTGTTTCACACACAATTTTCCCAGTCCACCCCACAGTCACTGGCAGCCAAATCGCACTGAATCAGGCCCTGGCAGAGACATCAAAACCTCTCTTTTCTCCTGAAAACACCTTTTCTTGCAAGGGTGAGGTTTGGGGGTTTTCTGTTGCTGTTTTGGGTTTTTTTTGGTGGGTTTTGCAACCTGGTCTAATGGAAGATGTCCCTGCACATGACAGAGAGGTTGGAACTACAGGATCTGTAAGAACCCTTCAAATTCAAACTATTCTATGATTTTTTGTTTTCTCAGTTTCCCAGAGCTATTTGGCCTTGAATCACACCCAGAGATAAAGCAGCACCTGTCCCCTCTCTGCCACTGCTCAGCCATTTCCAGAGCTCATTTCCTTCACATCTTTTGTTTCCTACAACCAGTCCCCCTCCCCTGGAGCCACTGGCAAGGCTGGCATGGGACTCCCAGGACCCATTAATCACAGTGACAGCACCTGGCACCCTTCAAACAATTAACTCTGTGCTGGGCTTTTAAACCCAAAGGAAGGTGGGAACCTTGTGTCTCAGTAACCAACCAGGCAACAGAGGACACTGCTGTCCTTATCCAAATCACAAAGAGTTAAAACACCACCCTGTAAACCTGCCTACCACTAAATTATGCACACACACAAATTAAACTTTAATATTTAATGAAATGTATACATTAACTTTCTGCTGAAGGCAGCTGTATTGCATTTTTATTTGAGATAATTTAATTTCAGTTTTATTTCGATGAACTACACCTTCCCCACAGGGCAGTTTTGCTGGCTTAGCCTCCCACACATAAATCAGGCTCCAATTTATATGGGAGGCATAGGAGGTGTTTTACAGAGCTTGGGGTTGTAGCTCTCAAAGCACATCATTTAAATTAACTGCAGTAACTCATAAGGACATTTTAATTGCTTAGATCTAAATGAAAATAATACCAAAGATCCATATCAGATTGATTTTTGGGGAGGGGAAGATTAAGAAAAAGAAGATTGCAGCTTTTCCTTAAATGCTGTAAAGTCTGGGCTTAGCTGTGGCTTCACATCCTGAGAACAAAGCAGCAGTATTTGGGTTTTGATTTAAGTTGGAGGATGAAGTCAGCAACTCAGGCAGGCACAGAGTGGAACGCAGCAGGCATTGGACAGGGGATGTCTCACCCAGGCTGTATCCTTATCCCTGCTGCTGGAAGACTACATTCTTCCACAGCTGCATCCCACTGCAGAGGTGGGATATTTCAGTGGTAGGCAGGGAATTCTCTAGAGCCTCTCACAAGCTAAAAACCCACAGATCCTGCAGGGAGCTCACGGGTCCCCTTGGACAGGGTGGGAAGAGTTCAGTGCCTCAACACTGGGCCAAACCCATCCCACACTCAGCTTCATGTCAGCACTGGATCAGGAACAAGAGGACCAAAATATTCCGTAAATGTCAGTCATGAGCACATGCAGTCATCCAAGAGATCAGCTCAGGATTTTCCCTCCACTGTGCCCTTTGGGAGGGGAATCACATGCACGTGGACCTTTTATGTGGTTTATGAATGGACACAGAACAGAAAACCAACGCCCCTGACCTCAACAGAAGCATTACAGAAGGGATAAAACAAGTGCTAGAACCTGAAAACTGTGTGCTTTCAGCTTCTGCAGAAACTTTTGGCTAAAAGGGGTTGGTGAAGGCAGAGGGGGAAAAAAAGATAGTTTTGTGTCTGATAGTTTAAACCATGCCAATGTTTAACAGTCTGGAGAAAGCTGCACAGATTGAACAGTGTGAGAGGCTGCTGAGCTGGCAATGGTTGTCTGGGAGCTGGTTAGACAGCAGCCTGCTTGGATTGCCTGGGACTCACACCAAGAAAATCCCGGCACACAACATCACTGCAGGGGCAGGAACAAAGTTTCAGGAGAGGCCAAAGTAGGAGAGGAGGAAAGGGAAATGAAGGGGAGAAAACCAAGCTCCAAATGTTAGTCAGTAATCAGGAAAATCCATTAATTTCCACACAGGAGGAAGTTTGCACTGATTAGAGGCACAAGCCTCTCGTTAAAGCCATTCCTCCCCCCCAGTATTTCATCCTGCAGCAACTGCCAGACTGCAGATGTGACCTTAACAGGAGCATCACTCCCCCAGCAGGCTGAGCCACCAGGCACTGTTTGAAATGCAGACACTATCCCTGGCTCCATAAAGAACGGGGGAACAATCTGAAAATCCACACTCTCTACTTTCACAGATCTTATCTTCCCAGCAGCATCTGTCACAGAGATGATTTGAGATTAACTCCTCTGGTGTAAAGGGGGACCTTGGTCCCTCGGGCAGTGTCTCTGCTCTCTGCCTGGGCTGCCTTTCCCCACCACATCCCGGGCAGTGCCAGCAGCAGGGCCTTTGGGATCCCCCAGAGCAGAGGCCCCTTCTGCTTCTCCCCTCGCTGGATATGTTCCGGTTCCAAAATGTTGCCCAACTTTTTGCTTTGTGCTGAACTGCAGCTCTTGGCACCTCCCTCCATGTCAATGCAACACTTCCAGCTCAGATTGTCCTGGCAGTGTTGTGAAACACTTCCAGTCACAGCTCTGGGCACCAGCACCACAGGAACAGATGGACCCCCATGCCTTCAAACCACAATCTTTTCATCCCTTAACCCTCACTCCTCTGCTTTGGTGGCCCCTTAACTTCTCCAATACAAGCAGGGTAAGCAAAGCTTCAGTCTGAAAGCAAATCAAGCCCAGGAGAGGCATGGCCCAGAGTTCAGGGGCACCTCCTGCAAAACAGGACAGCCAGAGAATTCCTCCTGGCAGAGCCCTGAAGTCTCCTATCCGGCAGACTGGATCAGGATCATCATGTGGGGTATGGGTTCACAAGCAATTCGGCAATTCTGCTTGTAAACCAGCAGGAACACAAGGAACACAGGTAGTGAAACAGCTCACAAGGAGACCTCTCAAGCTGGAGAGGTCTTTGGGATTTGTAACCTGGGATTTACTCTGCAGAGCAGCCAGTCCCTCCCTGCTCTCTGAGGATGCTACAGGTCAAAAAGGCAGTGTCAGCTCCCCAACACCATCACCACGTGGGGTATTTGCTCCCTTAGCCAGCCTGATCCCTACAGCACACTCTGCTGCACTGGCTTCGCAGGGAGCTTCACTCTAGTTCAGAAACATTTGGTTGTTTCAAAAATATAGCTCTAAATAAAAGTCAGGAGTCTCTCAGCTCCTGTCTGGGATACTTTGCTATCAGTGTCATGGTGAGGTTGCCACCCATATAGCCAGGTCAAGATATCCATGAAACTGTCCTGCCTGGCTCTGATCTACTCCTTTCCTCTGAAGAGTTCACAGGAGAGATGTACAAACACTCTCCCAGACAGGGGAACTGAGTCAGAACAAGAGAACAAGAGCCCTGTCTGGTGTCAAACTGGCATCAGAAGCAAGATTAGACCAAGCTGGGTCATCCAGCCCTTACTCCCTACTCACCCCTCAGTCACTCCATGCCCACAGTAGGTTTTAGCTCTACGGTGTGGAAATACTTTGTTTCACAAGCTCACAGTGAACTGCTGTTCCCATCTCTGTTTGTCATGCAGGCCCACCAGTGAATGTCAGCTGCAACATTTTCATCAACAGCTTTGGTTCAATTGCAGAAACAACCATGGTAAGTAAAAATCACAGCACAGCTGCTCAGCTACTGGCTCAGCCCCACTGCACTCCCAGAAAATGCAGCATCACTCTCCTCAGTGTGACCGGGGAAAAACACTTAGTGCTCCCAAGCTTACTTAAAGTTTGAGTAAATTAGTGGTCAACATGAAAGACTCACACTACATGTAGCTGAAGATCACACAGTCTCTACCTGCACCTTACCAAAGCCCTGCACAGGCAAAGGACAAGGGTCAGAAAGGAAAATAATATTTTCCTGAAGACTTGCCTAAGGCTCCAAGCTCAGAGACAGTTAGAGATACTTTGTGTTTAAGTGGGCATAAATCCAGAATTAATCCGGTTTCAAAGAGAAGGGAAATCAGCTGAACTCAAATTCAGCTTGCACCAGATTTCAGGTTCCCAAAGATTAAGGGAATTATTAGATTATATATTGAGATGATTATTTTCTTGGAGACGTATTTCTGGTAGACAGTGATTTTAACCAGAAAATCAAAACCAATATTTCTGAGTTAAGGCTCACTTCATACAAAATTAGTGAGCATGGCTAAAGGCTGTATCTAATTGGCAAGGCACTAGGAGCAGAGGATCACTAGAACAGGAGATAATTGCTCCATCTGAAAACTATTAAAGATTGGTTGTGACATAACCAGTGAACAGCAAAGGAAAACTCTGGAGGTACAGTGCCTTACCGCTGTGCTAATTAAAGATAATCCAGAAATATGGTGTTTAATTACCCTTTGGTAATTCTTTTTCTAGAAAAATGCTGAATGAAAAATGCAAGGCTCCAGCTTCAGGCATTTTGTGCATTCAAGCAGGGAGTTATAGGCTTTACATATAGATCACACCCCTTGACTTGAACAAATTACTTGGCATGCACACCACTGTCAGAGGAGATCCACAGCCCTACAGCTGGGGCTATAAGTCTCTTCTGACACTACATCATTCTGCTGCAAATGTTTGGGTTGGGCACAGTTCAGTTCTGGTAGTAGGGGGAAAGAAATAAAATAATCTGTTATTCTGTCCAAGCACAAGGAAACAGATTTCCTAGTTGGATTGCAGAATTTGTCAGAGTTCATAGGCAAGAAGTGTAGCATGGATTCATTTGTACATAAAGCAAAAGAGGAAGAACTACCACTGAAATACACATCTGTTCCCAATTTACTATTTTATTGGATACCTCCTTTGGCGTTCCAGGCAATAAATTCTGTTCCTACACAACCTAGCAGAGACAATCCAGAGTGCAAGGGAGCGGGACAGGCCCACAAAGGACCCTCGTGCAATGCACAGAGCACATTCCATTAACGTGTTTTTCCATGCATCTGTCCCACACTGCGAGATGCACTGAGGCAGCCAAACAAAGATGCCACATGATCCCTGGAAGCAGGATGCTCCATAAAATTAGCACAGCCTAGCACGAGAGAGATGCAGTTCACCTCCCAGACAGGCTGCAGGGACTTGCTATCCTCTCCAGATGCCACTTATTTCATAGTCTATCTTCCACAGGAAAAAAAAATTCCCATGGGAACCCAAGAACACCCTCAGGGCACATTGCTGTGTCTGGAAATGCCCAAGGCAGCTCTGACAAGCCAGCCCAGATGTCAGGCTGACGCAGCACCGCACACAGCCTGATCTAATGCACCCGTGTGGGAGCAGCAGTTCTGCTTGTAAACACCAACAGGAACACCAGCAACACAGGTAGTGAAACAGCTGAAAAGGAGGTCTCAGCAAGACAGAGAGGTCCCTGGGATTTGTAACCTGGGATTTACTCTGCAGAGCAGCCAGTCCCTCCCTGCTCTTGGAGGATGCAGCAGGATCAAACAGGCAGTGTCAGCTCCCCAGCACAGTTTTTGGGAAGAACAGACGGTCCTGTCTTGAAGGGCTTTTTAGACAGACCTGACTACTTTGAATTCAAACAAGGAGAACAAGTGGTCAAATATCAGGGGGAGGAGAGGAGGGGTGGCAGCAGAAGGGAGAGGGGCAAATCAGTGTTTTGCCATAAAGAAAGCCATGGTCTATCCCTGACCCCTGGCACTGATGATGGCAAAACTGCCCCAGCTGCTTCACTGGCCTAAAAGAGAAAAAACATTATGTTTTAAACCCCCATCATTAGGCACCCTAAGCCTGGTCAGGTTCAGGTCTGACTATTACATCATCTTATATTTCATTATTATTGCACTACTATCTGCAGGTGAAGTCGCAGATTTTTATGGATACCACACATTCAGTTAGAGAAGGCATTGAAATATCTCCATGGTGGGCTGAGAGTTCCTACAGGAAATACCCTTTAAGCTTACACTGCCTGAATATCACAAATCAGTGCAAACCATGAGCCCACCTTGCAGAGGATTAGAGAAACTGGAGGTAAATGCTCACGTACAGCTTGAGGTGTCATGGAAGGTAGAAGAAGAGGAGAAAATACAGAAAAATAGAACAAAACAGGCATTTGATGCAAACACTTGGGTCCACAAGCCTCAGAAGGAAGGAAAGTGAGTTGCAGCCAAGAGGAGGCACAAACTTCCCCAGAGTAGGCAGAAAGATGCTATCTGTGCCACAAAGGTTCAAAAGGAACAAAGCAAGAAAGGGAGATCTGAAAACTGCTGCAAGGTTAAGGGGAATTAAAAAAAAATGAAAAAGTCATCTCCCAAATTGAATTCCTAAGGCAGAGCTGCTTTAGAGCAAGGGAAGTAACTGCTTTAAGCATCCTGCAGAACTGGAGACCCAACATGAAAGCCTCTAGTGGTGCACATAATTGATTGGACATTTATGTTAGATTGCAGCACAGAGCTTAGATCCAGCCTCACTTGCCGTGAGCTCTGAGGACAAGGGAACCTGAGACTGGGAACACATCCCTGGGAACCCAACCAGTGCTCCAAAGGGAAGGACAGGACCAACCACAACACCCAGAGGAGCGCAGACAGACTCCTCCTGTCACAAAGCATTACTGCAAGAGTGCATCCAACAGCAAGGGGTTCCCAAGGACAAGTGCAAGATGCATCCAGTCTTTCCAATTATTTTTATTAAAACACCAACCAACCCACAAACACAAGCTCTTAAATCCCTTTTTGCTGTTCAGAAGCATAAAAAACTCCCCGGTCACACCAGACTGTGAGACTTATAGCAAATGTACAAATTCCTCATTCCAAATAAACAGAAGTCAAGTGCCTTGGGAACAGGTCTTGGGTTTTAAGTGAATAAACTGCACCAGCTTTTGGCTTTTCTTTGTGGCATGAGGCAACTGATAGGATTAACTGAGCATTTCATTAACAAATTCCTTGCTATAGCAGCAAACTTGAAATTAAGTCATGCCCTTGCTCTCTCTTCCAATGGAAGCTGCAGTTTTATGGCCCTCTCACTGGCTTAGGCACTTGGGAACAATTTGTACACAGTGAAGGCACATGGAGAAGAAGGAATATTTTTTTATATCATCACCTAGCATTGCTAGAGCTGGACTTAAGCTGAGCTCTTCCAGACTCCTATTTTAAAAAGGACCCACACACAGCAAACAAGAGACGGGAAAAGAAAGAAAAATCACAAGAGGGCCAGCACAGGCTCCCCTAGACCCAGTATAAATATGCAAATTTATTTTTGCTGCTTTCATGCCACAGTGACCTCATCTGAAAAGAGCAAACCAAATGTGACCTTCCAGCCAGCTGCAGCACAGCCACAGCTGGGCTCCCAGCATCTCCTGAGGCCGGCAGGAGCTGGAGGCTGCAACTGTCCAAACGTTAAGCACTTGTTCAGAGACATCCACACATGAGATTTCCAAGGAGAAAGCAAAGCACCCTGCAAAGCAGACCAAGCAATTCACTCTGGACTCACCAGCCCCAGTGCAGCAGATGTGTCTGGTGAAGTGTGTGGGTCACACGTTTCATGCTGGTCCCAAATAATGCTCAGCGCAATATCAGTGAAAGACGCAAGTTTCAATGCACAACGCCCGTAGCAAAAGTTGGTCTTCGAGCAAAATTTCCTGCTGTCAGTCATCTTAAAACCCAACCATCAGTCCCACGAGATGATAAGCACGTAACAAATCACGCAACACAAAATGAAAAGGTTTTCACAACAACTCACGGTCTGCTGCTGTTTCAGTGTTAGATCTGCGGTGTTTCAGCTGTCTGTGGTTGGAGTTTTAATTTGCCCTGAATGGAGAAGGAAGGGGAAAAAGCAACAACAAAAGGAAGTCATGAAATGGGACTGTGCAGCTCAAATACAAGGACACAAAACCTCACAAGCTGAAAAACAAGACCTCACTACTAAATACTTACATTTGTAATTCAGGATGCTGGGCACAGCTCACCCCCCTCCCAGCAGATCCATCCTTGACTCAGAGAGATAGACATTCCCCTGCTTTGGAGGGAAGACAAACAAACTTTCTACTTTGGGCCCTAGCACAAAAAACCCCACCCCTATTAAGCACCAGGTGCCTGCCCTCTGACACAGGCTCCTCCTCAGGGGCACCTCCTCCCCTTGGCCCAGCTGTGGTTTCACACCAGGCTTCAATTTGGCAGCATGGCTACAGCTCTGGTGAGGCAAGGGGGTGCCTTAGGAACCCTTCCAAGGGCTGCTCCTGGTGTTCTTCATTTTCTTTCCAGCCAGCCAGTTGTAGTGCTCCTTGGCAAGGCAGGTAGCCTTAAAAATGTTTGTTCATTCCCATTCTAGAGAATTACTCCATGCTAATAAAGCCCCTTATGCTCTACTGCCCTGGGGGGGTCACAATCCCCGTCTGAGGGAGTTCAGCCTCTACCCTGTGTTTCCAATCAACAAAATGTAAATTTATCAAAGGGAAGTCTCTCACCAAAACTGTGCAGTGCAGAGGCTGCTCTGACAGAACCCCCAGGTCAGGGGCTGAAACCTATAGAGTGCTCTGACAGGCTCCATCCCTTCTTCCCAGCACCCACTGCCTTCAGCAGCACATGTCAAGGCCTTGGGTTCTTGGGAAGGAAAGGTCTGAAATGATCTGTTTCCTTGTCTCCTTGCGAGGTCACTAAGCAGAATTTCATTTCAGCATTATCAAATTGAACTACTTTGATCACTTCAGTTATTCTCTTCCTGCCTTGTGTCATTTCCCTCCTGGGAGTAAAATGACTTTGTGCCAAATTGCAAAGCTCCTGGATGCCTTCACTGCACAGAGCTGCTGCTCCCCTCTCCCAAGCCAGCCAGAGGAATGGGCTGCACAAGATAATCAATGCCTGGACGTGATTGGTACACAAATGAGGATCTTGAGTGATAAGAAGGATTTGGAGAAAGATTTTTTTTTTTTTTTGCCAAGTTTGCAGCCCCAGTCAAACCTCTGTTTCCTTTGCTTGAAACTTCACATCAGAAATTGGTCCCTTCTGTCCATCATTGTGGACTTTTTGGAGATGCCAATTAAGATCTCATACAACAGCATCCAGGAGAAATGCTGCATATCTCCAGGTAGCCAAGGAGTGAGTGTTGCTTGGCTCACCACCTCTCAGCTTGACTGCAATGCCTGGGACAAAGCTTTCAGCGCACAGGATCTCTGGCTGCTGCAGAACACTGTAACCCTTCTCCTAGCCTGTGTCACAGCCACAGACAAGCCCCGATTGCTCTCCGTGCCTTCTGCTGGCTCCTCAGGCAATGTCACGCCCAGGGTGCAGTCACAGTGCTTGGGTTTACATTTATCAGCAAATAAGGCTGGACACAAGAAACCTAAAAGGCTGCTCAGAACCTTCAATACTGCAGTGCAATGACACGAGGGAAAGGGCATCTGGGAGAAAACAACACTCTCAGTGGCCATGCCAGGACTGTGGAGTAAACTCACCGAGTGGCAAGATCTTCATGAACACACACACACACACATTAATGCCACGAAATGGCAAAGCCAGAGGATTGCATTCAGCACATGTATCATTTCTTTGTCCTTGCCTTTTTTTCATATCACAACGTAAATGCTTCGTTTTCTGTATTCCAAAACAAAAAATATCCATGGCAAACACCTGTCTCCAAAGGAGCAGCGCAGAGTAGCACAAACCAGAGGCACTCCCCGCACTGCTGCACGTCCCCTGGGTGGAAGTGGTGCAGTTTCTGACACCTCACATTCACAATGTGCCCCTGGACTGTTCTCACATAAGGACATGAGTACAGGACGCTGTGACTCTGGAGATGAGTTAAGAGGGACCTTCTCACTGCCATCTACTGTGAGAAGTTAATTTTCACTTGGCCCACAAGCATTTAATTAAGATGCCTCATCATGGCAGTGAAGACTATGGCTATCCTTCTGCCTGTGATCTCTCATGCCTGCTGTGGTGGCAACACAAACCATTCTACACCTCTCATCTGATCCTTTCCTGTTCTTTTGGCAAGTTTTGGAGCTGAAGCAGTGAATTTACTCCATCAACAAAGCTTATCTGCAGTAACTCAGGCTGTTGTAGGGAATTTGGCTCCATTCCCTCCCCCCTTCCACCACTCCATCAGGCTGAGCACACTTCTGGGCAGCTACCACTGAAGTTTCTTCCAAACATGAGTTTAATTTGTGTCGTACATGACAGAAGTCCCAAACTGCAGCTGACCTGCTAGCATCTAGCTTATTCGTAGCTGAATAAGCAAAACAACCTTTTGCTTTCTACCTATTAGGTCAGTGACATTGATTTCCCCTGACTGCAATGGCTGCAGATCTCTACACGTAGAGAAGGGAGAATTGAAAATATACACATTGTTCTGGGAGCTGCTGCCTGCTGTGGAAAGTGGGAATTCCCGGTTCCTTTCCTTTCCCAGGCTTGCGTGATCTGGTCCTGCACTGAGACCCTGGCCCCAGCTGGCCCCAGCTGTTCACATTTTCTCCAGACACATTATCCAGGGTCGACAGAGATGAATAATTAAGTCAGAGGGATGCACTAGGACTTGTGAAGGTGACATTTGGAATATCAGCAGAAGGAAGAAGTGTTGCAACTCCTTTTCATGTTCAGAGGTCAGCTCCTTTTAGCGTCAAGCCCTTGGTTCATTTGCTGTTGTCACAACCGTTAATGTCATTAGCAGCTTCTGTGCTCTGAGGAGGCAGATGGCAGGAAGTGGCCTGAAACAGGTTCTAGACCACGTGCTTGGCTGTGAAGAGCCTCATCCAAAACACAAAGCACCCAACACAATCCTCTCCCAGCTCTCCTGAGCAGCTGGACACCACAAGAGTCGTGTCCTCCTGGACAGGAGGCCGTAGGTTCAGAGTCGAGCGAGCACTTGAGGCAGCAACACCAGAAGGGCTCTCCTACACATGGAGCCTTCAACTCCAGAGCTTTGTGTTCTGCAGACGGAAAGAACAGACCGAGTGGCAGAGTCAGGGAGATCCTCTCACCTGCCTGCAGCAGGTATCAGATACCAGCAAGCACCTCAGACACCCTGCATTAACTGTCTCTTAATAAAATCTTCAAAGGACATTAGGATTAGAAAGGCAGCAAAGAAACCCTTAATCATGAGAGCAACTATTTGTTTGGGCCAGGACAGTGAGATTGGTTTATTACATGCTGCTCTTCAGACACTGTCTGCCTCTATACTTAGAAAATGTCAATTAATTTATGGTTGTGGAGCTTTTATCCCTCTCCTGATAGCTGGCACATCCTCTCCCCATTTCAATTTGTTGGCTCACTGTCTGATGTGAAAGTCAGAAGAAAAGAGGCACACAGATCACCCTGGGAAGCTGTTGGTCAGACAGGGAGAACAGAAACTGCCTTTAATTGTCCAGGAGAGTATCTGAGCTCAGCCTCAGCAGCCAGCCTTGACCTGGGGAACTTAGGGGAGCTGTAAGACTCGAGGTTATGAGGCAAATATAATTTTGCATGGTGCTGAGGGACTACCTTCAATTAAGAAGATGGTCATCCTACAAAATCTGTAGCATTTATGGCATTTTGACATTAAAGAGGGGAACCCAGAAGACTCACTTAGGATTAGGAGAGCAGACTTCATGCATATCCTCTCCTGCTCATATAATCTAACCAAGTGCAGCTGCATCCATCAGTTCATCTGAGTTATCCTTATATTAGCAGACATACAGGGAATTTCTCTTTCATAGATGAATCACTGTGCCTTTTCCTTTCCCAAGTCTGGGGAAACCACAGAGAGCCACAATGTGGGATGGTTCAACACCAAAAGGAAGCTGGTTTCAGTTTCTTTTCCCACCCAGTCCTCTGCACCATCCTCCTGCTGACAGCGGCTGTTGTGACCTCCACAACTGCACATCGCCTCTGCAGCCCCAGGGTCCAGACGAGAGGTCCTGACACTTCCCACACAGCTGACAATTGCTGTAACAGAGGGATGCAAGGACAGGCAGCTGCTTATGCTCTGAGATAGCTGTAAGCTACAAAGCTAAAAATGAATAACAGTTCCTTGAGGAATAATGCCAAAAATGCTTGCCATAGCTTGGGAGCGCGGGCCTAGACAGGGTTTGGCTTTGGGAATGATTTTAGTGCGTGGTGCCCAGCTGTCAGCGCTTGCAGCCTGCTCTGAGCCCTGACTGTGTCTCCGTGCAGGACTACAGGGTGAACATCTTCCTGCGGCAGCAGTGGAACGACCCACGGCTGGCCTACAACGAGTACCCGGACGACTCCCTGGACCTGGACCCCTCCATGCTGGACTCCATCTGGAAGCCTGACTTGTTCTTTGCTAACGAGAAGGGGGCCCATTTCCATGAGATTACCACAGACAACAAGCTGCTGAGGATCTCCCGCAACGGCAACGTCCTCTACAGCATCAGGTGAGGTGACTGCACGGGGAGGGCTCCGCCAGGGTGGGGAAGGGCAGGGCTAAACTCCCACTGTTCCAGCTAGGCTTCGAGCATGCTGTTGCACAGAAGAAGTTTAGGGGTTTTTAAGGTGGGAGATCATACAATTAGCAGTGTCATAGCAATGTGGTTGGAAGAGAGCCCTTCTAAAGCAGATTGAGACAGAGGGTGGGTCTGGGAAGGAGTTTAGCTCATCTTTACCTTTCTCAGTCCAAGGACTTCTGCTCCTCGCTAGTACGTGCCTGAACATCCCTAATGTAAAATTACTTCAGATATCTTATGTTAGCACAAGCCTAAAACCACCTGTGCCATGTGAAAACCAGTAGAAGCTCATGAACACTCTTTTCAAAGCCGCAGTATTTCCTGGACAAAAAAATACAAAATTAGGGAAAATGCTGAGCAGAACTCCATGGCTTTGCCTCAGCTTAACTTTTCCCAGCTATCCCCTTATTGCTAGATCCAAGAATCCATCAGTGAAGATGAACTTATTGCACTGAATTTCCCACAGGAAAACAATCCAATCCCCCGCTTTCACTACTAACCCCATCCACCCTTTATTTCAAACTAATGAAATTAATGTCAACTTCATGAGCTTAGACAGGGAGTGTGTGAGTCTATATTGAAGACTTTTTCACCTCATGTACTATGTAAATTTGCCTATGAAACACACACCCCATCTCACACTGCAGCTCCCAGTGGCAGCCACGGGAAGAAAAAGCAGCGTGGAGCTGTAAAATGGGAAATAAACTGCTTAATCCTGCAAAGCAGACAGCCTCCATCAAACATCAAGGTGGTTCCAGCCCAAAGACCAGCTCCCTGATGGCCAAAACAATAAGAGAATTGGCATGTGTGTTGGCTGAATGTGGAAACCTCACATGTCTTAATTTTTAAAACCAGGCAGGTAGTAAAAATAACAGCGGCAACTTGACAGAGAGCATGGCACAGAGTCCTGTTCCAGGGGGGTTTGCAGGGGCACAAGGGGGAATACAGGGTCACCCCCACCCTGGGGTTGCTCTGCAAAACAGAGCAATGACTCAGCAGGGAACATGGAGAAATGTGGCTGAGTTAATCATCTTTTTCGAGGCAAAAACTTGAAAACATTTCAGTTCTTGTTTAAAAATATAAGAGAATATTCCTATCTCGCTCATCTCAAAATGAAAATATAGGTTTCTTTACAAGTACATTTTCCTGTGAAAATGAAAGAGGACATTCCTTAAGAAGAGCACGATGTAAATGCAAAGATTTTCCAGAAGGAGAAATAGTCTTTCCCTTAAAAAAAAAATCACTCTAAGGTGCTCTGCTATTTTCTAACTGGTTCTTTGCTATTTCTATTTGCAATAATCAAACTCTAGGCAAGGCATTTATAAGAAGGTGGACTTTGTCACATCTTCTGTCCCAACATGCCTCTAAACTCAAGCTGAGAATTTCTTACAACATAAGGTTTTAAATTAAAGTATCTTTCCCTCCTGATAAGTTTCTTGTAGGTCTGATGATAGAAAAATTCAATTTCTGTCCCCTGAGTAATTCTGCTATTTCTACATCAAGGCAAAAAGCTGAAAACCCTAAGCACTTCAGGGAACAGCATTTTCAACATTATCAAACCAAATAACTCGAGTCTAACTATCTGCAGAAAATCATTTAGTATCAGCTTGTTGAACTAAACAAATATTTTAAGCATAGATCACGGTACAGGGCAGCACAGCAATTTAACACAGAAAATGCAGCCTGCACCTCGTGGAAAATGGAGACAGAGATAGATGTCTCAAGGAGCTCTGCAGGAATTCAGGAAGATACAGGAGTCCATATTGACTTAGCACAGGGCATTTTCCCTGCAGAAATCTCACTGAAGTCTCTCTTTCCCCCCACACAAACATATGATCTCGATCAAACTTCTTTTTGATGTTATTATGGCACAGAAATGTTCTGTTCAGAGATTTACAAACAGTCCCGGTCTCTAGAAATGCATCTGGGGGTCCAGAGAATGGGCTTGGGCTTTCTGCTTTCTGAGGCAAGAAACGAAAACCGAAGCAGCAGAACTGTTTGGTGAGGGAACTCTTTGTTCTGCACAGTCTAAAACAGCATTGCAATGAAACACCATCTGCAGCAGGCTCTGCTGGGAATCTTATCACAGACCCAAATGTTCAGCATTTCTGATGCTTTCCAGCACCACGTGTGAGAACACAGGGAGGGAGTGATGGATGATCAGTCATTCCCCCCAGCACAGTGCCTCAGGCAGGGCAGCAGCCTGTCTGCAGCACTGGATGTCTGAGGGGGCTCACCCTCAGAGCAGCACCTTCTTTGGCATTCCCTGTGCTCTCCTCTCTCCTCAGGATCACCCTGACTCTGGCCTGCCCCATGGACCTGAAGAACTTCCCCATGGACGTACAGACGTGCATCATGCAGTTAGAGAGCTGTGAG
Organism: Atrichornis clamosus; assembly: GCA_013400975.1. Taxonomy (NCBI): domain Eukaryota; kingdom Metazoa; phylum Chordata; class Aves; order Passeriformes; family Menuridae; genus Atrichornis; species Atrichornis clamosus. The sequence goes on from WBMZ01006793.1 coordinate 30,672, forward strand.
TCCTGTGCACATCCCCATTTTGGAGAGGAGACAACCTGTTTTCCCTCTCCCTCTCCCCTGCCATCTCCTTTCCCAGCTGCAACCCATTCCCAGCCCAGCCTTCACTGGAGGCTTGCTGGAGAACCTCTTGCTCAGGATTTTCCATTCATTCAGCACACGTGACATTTGCTAGAGAAGCCAAACCTTAAAAGATCCCACGTGAGGAGCCCTGGCTGGCTTGTATTTACATTGGCCTTTCACTTTGGAGGAGAGAGGTGAAAGTGCTTTCAGCTGCAAGTGGGATTTTTTCTCTCTGGATGAACATCTGCCACTTGTACATTTTGCTTACCTCAAAGGAGGGAAAGATGAGGAGCTTCTTCCAGAGAAAGAGGTCAAGCTGGAAAAAGTAGAAAACATGCCAAATTCAAGAAAAAGTGTGATTTATGGCAGGAAATCCATTACACACCATTGCAGCTCCAGTGCAGGTCATCGCCCTGGCTCTCATCACATGTACAGGAGTTTTGCCTCAACCGAAATCCCATTCATGAGAGCACTGTCAAGGAAGGCCAGGATGCATCCCTGTCTCCAAGCATAGCTCTCTTCTGCCCCACTGTCCCTTTCCGGAACAGTATTTAATGTGTTTCACATGGTGTTTGTCCCTTCCTCTCAACAGTTGGCTACACAATGAATGATCTCATATTTGAGTGGCAAGAAAAAGGAGCAGTGCAAGTTGCTGATGGGCTGACATTGCCTCAGTTTATCCTGAAAGAAGAAAAAGACTTGAGATACTGCACAAAGCACTACAACACAGGTCAGTGCAGTGTACCCTTCACTGGTGGGTTCAGTAGGGAGGAATTCAGGGTTTGCATTTGCCAGAGTCTCTTGCTATGCCTGATGGCACCCTGGCCTTGTCCTACCCACTGAGGGATAAGAGACATGTAAATACACGTGGGTACACTGCCAGCAAATATACATGTATATAGCCAACGAAAGCCAATGGACACAAATGTGTGAAAGCCTCTTGTCCCCACTGATATCTGCATCAATTCAAGGGTGTTTGGTTGGGATCTTCTCACCCAGAATCTTCTTTTGTCTTTGAAATTTAAGTGTCAAAGGACATACTGTAAAAGAGCTTTCTTTGCTATGTTGATGTTCATAGAATCCTAGAATGGTTTGGGTTGGAAAGGACCTTAAAGTCCATGGGCAGGGACATCTTCCTCTCGACCAGGTTGCTCAGAGCTCCATCACACCTGGCCTTGAACACTTCAAAGGATGGGGCAGCCACAGCTTCTCTGGGCAACCTGAGCCAGTGTCTCACCACCTTCGCAGTAAATAATTTCTTCTTAATATCTAATCTAAACCTTCTCTCTTTCAGTTTGAAGCCATTCCCCCTCGTCCTATCACTACACGCCCCTGCAGAACTGGGCAGTAGCTGTTCACTTCCTCCTCTAACAAGACTCTGGTTTAGGCAATGCAGGGAAAATCCCCAGACACTGCCTGAAAACAGGAGGCTCGCTGTGCCTTGCCAGTAATCTTCTGTGTACCTCCCGTCCTCCTCAGGCAAGTTCACCTGTATAGAAGCTCGTTTCCACCTGGAGAGGCAGATGGGTTACTACCTGATCCAGATGTACATCCCCAGCCTTCTCATTGTCATTCTGTCCTGGATCTCCTTCTGGATCAACATGGATGCTGCACCTGCCCGTGTGGGCCTGGGGATCACCACCGTGCTCACCATGACCACGCAGAGCTCTGGGTCCCGAGCGTCACTGCCCAAGGTAGGGAACACCAGGGGCACAGCACGCACCCTGTGGGGACAGCACACGAGTGAATCACCGCGCAGATCCTCCTGCTCAGCACAAGAGGCGTTCTGCTGCCTTTGCGCTATTTCAGTTTAAGGGCAAAAAGAACAAATTCCAGTCCCATCCTGCAAGAATTTTAGATTCTCTATGACTAGCAACAAACCTTACCCTAGGATTCAGCACTCACCACAGTTCCCAGGAGCTCTGCACCTTACAAACTCCTGCAATGACCACACACAGATGTGCACTCTATATTTTAGCTTTTTATTCACTTGACCATCAAACTTTTAACATAGTACTGAATTTCCCTTTATGAAGGGCTTCTGGTATGATCAGATCGGATTACTGTTTTCCTTGCATATAAACAATCACAATCAGGGCCTGAATAACTTAAAAGCTGTGGAATTATTGTTACTTAAGAGCCCTAGAGAAGTTTCAGTGACCCGATAAGACATTCATGTTAAGTAAATGAGATTCTCGTATCCAAGAACAGATGTCAATGATGCAAAACACAAAAACATGCATTTGGGTGAGGAATCCACCTCATTTCTGTGTTTTTCTGTGACTCGTAGGTGTCCTATGTGAAGGCCATAGACATCTGGATGGCCGTGTGCCTGCTGTTTGTGTTCTCTGCACTTCTGGAATACGCTGCCGTCAACTTCGTGTCTCGGCAGCACAAAGAGCTGCTCAGGTTCAGAAGGAAGAGGAGGCATCATAAGGTAATACATAAAGCATGAAGGATGCAGCTGAAAACTGTCCCAGCAGAGCACCATGGTCAACTGAACAAAGCCAGTATCTCCCAGGGAAGTCCTCACTGTCTGGTCAGGTGTTTAGGAGGCTCACACACCCAAAACCAGGGCTGCCTCAATGCACTGAGTCTGTTCCAGCAGCCTGCTGACCCCAGGAGCACAGCAGGCTGGGGTTTGTTAGCCAGCCAAGTGGTCTCAGCCAAAAAAGGTTGTGCTCAACAGAACAATTTTCACACAGCAGTGCTCTGGTCTGAGCTCTCCTCTCCAGGGCTGGGGGGAGGCAGGCAGGGGGGTGTGGGGGGTCTTAATCAGAGCACAGCACCCCCAGCAAGACAGCCTACATTAGCCCGGAGGTAAGTGACACCTCTTTTGTCTCTGCCATCTCCGTGTTCAAAAGCATCTGCTTATCAGAGTGACTGCAAACTCCTCCTGGAAGGAAAGAGCTTTATCCTCAGCCTTAGCCTTGCTCCGTGCTTCCCTGCCGTGGCTGATCCTGATCCCGATCCAAGCATGCACGCAGCTCCGACACGCAGCTCCCCGCCTGGGACCTGCCAGCTTTTAGGCTGAGGTGTCACAGCAGAGATTTCACCTCACAGAACATACTAAAGAAACATAAAGGTGGCTGTGATCACAAGGCCAAAGGCTCTTAAATGTCCCTAATTAACTGGTAGAATCAGGAAAGGGGTTGGCAAATTTTCAGCACCGAGCCTGAGAGGCTGCCCTCAAGAAAGTATTTAAAACCAGTGCATTTGCTTGGAGAGAAAAAACAAAGAATATTTTGCTGATGAAAATCTCAGACAAGCCCGTAGGTGACCACCAAGGTCTGCCTTAAATATTCCTCATAGGTATTTGTCTCCCTCATATTTTAAAGAGCCCTCCATGATCCATCCCAGCCAGAAACCTACTCCCATTCCATTGCTTCACTGTCCCAGACATTAAAAGTCTTTCCCAGGGTCTAACCTGTCCTACAGCAGTTCACAGTGTATGCTTGGAGAACTGCCACCATTCCAGTGGAGGCTGAGGAGCAGGAATCCTTGTATTTTTGTAGATTTGCCTCTCTCTGCTTCAGTCATCCTACTTGCTAAACAGGAAATTATTGTTTTGTGCTCAACCCAGTCAGGACCAGGGATGAAAAGTGCTGGACAAATGAAAGGGGGGAAAAAAGTTACAGATGAGACCCTCAGCACTCACGGATTTTGTCTGACCAGAACAAGGCCCTGCCATCCCAAAATCAACAGAGGCAGTTTTGGTTCAGAAGGTGCAGCCTGCTGAATAGAGCCAAAGCTAAACCCACCCACATGGGTGCCTCATAGTGCATTTATCTCTTCATCTGGACTGGGGCATCCTGTCTCTGGATCTGTGCTGCTGTATGCAGATCAGTCTGTTGATAAAACAATAAGGAGGGAGAAAAAAGCACTAATACACAGATGAGTTTAAGAGATATTTGCCAGAGCCTTTCCATTGAACACAGGCTATCAGCACAGTCCATGCCCAATCTCACAGCTATTTAACTGGAGCAAAGCATAAACAAAAACACTTGCAAAAGCTAAATGAACAAGGTTTGCAGGCTCATCAGAAAACTAAGCTGACTGCTAATATGCAAATGGCTAGTGCAGCTGCCAAGGGCCCTAATTGCTCTGTCCTGATGTCCTGACTTGTCTGGGTAGCTGTGACTGGTTTAGGCATGACATGCCAGGCTCAAAACAAGTGAGATGTTGCAGTGGTGTGGACCACTCTGGTTCATATGACACCATCATCAGACCCACTTGGAGTGTGTTTGGAAACCCTTCCCAGTGTGGCTGGAGATCTTTGCCCTTCTCCTTTGATATGGCAGCTCGATAAAGGCAAGCTTCTCTGACATCAGTACAGCACTCACACAACACAAAGCTGCCACAGCAAACAGCCAGTGGACCTTCAGCAATGAGAAGAGAAAGAAATTCAGTAAAGCCAGACATGTGTCAGTGCATGTTTGTGCAACTGGAAAAGAGCAGAGGCAGTTTTACCTGAACCCCTGTAAAACAGATGTGATGAGAAAGTCCACAAGCTCTGAGCATCTCAGAGAGCCAGGTCCTGATTTGATTTGGGAGGTTTGTTTTGCTGGGATATGCCAGTGTCCTCTCTGTCCTGCTCCTCCACCCCAGCCCCCAGCACAGTGCCTCCATCCCACACAGCTGCCCACGGGACGTCGGGGCCATCCAGAATAGACACTGCAAAGAAGAGAGGATTAGGGGCAGCAGGGCACAGTGGGCAGGCAGCTACGAGGAGGGGGCTGGTAGGTCAGAGTTGGGGGACACAGCATGGATCAGCCTCTGTGATGATTAATTAGTGCCACTGGTCCACCAATTAGCCTTGGTGACCTATAGTCAAGGGACTTGGGATTCTCACTTTGCCTCTGCAACTCACTGTTTGAATTATTTTGGCCAAACTTAGTCTTCCCTGTCATTACATCCCTGCGTTCAATAAAATAGGGCTAAATCATTCTGAGTCTCCAGCAAGACTTTCACTGAAAGAAAAGTAGCAACACCATTTGCCTTCAGACTGGAAAATAAATTAATCTTTTTCTCCATAATTGGCATTACCACAAGCAGCCAGGTCTCACCATTGACCCACAGAAGGGCACTTCTGTTCCTCACCTAAAAGTTGGCTTGTGGGGACAGCTGTGGGGTGCCGTGGGCAGGCAAGAGGAGGGCTGGTTGCACGCTGCCTGCAGAGCTCCTTTCCTGGCCAGGCCTTGGCTCCTGCGCATCCATGTAACTCCGCGGGAAGTCTCGCCCCGCGGCTTCGGCTGCGTGAGTTACATGGAGCCCACTCCTTCTGGGCAAGCTGAAACTGCACAGGCAAAGCAAAGAAGGTGCTGATAGGAGGGGGGGAGGGAGAGGCAGAAGCAAAACAGGGGATGCAATTGGGAAAACGAATGCAGTACCATAAACCCTTCAATATGACAAAGAGCTCAACGGGGTGGAAGTCAGTCCTGTTCTCCACGGGGTGCCTGGATCCCCTGATTTGCATCTGTGCATCACACAGCTGGCACCCCTCTATAAGGCTGATCTCCCAAGAGCAGGGGGTTTGTCCCAGGGTGCTGAGGTCGGGGCACGGTGGGAGCATCCTTCCCGCGCAGAGCAGGGAGCTGTCAGCGGAGAGCCTTATAGCAAGGGTGCACTGTCTATATCTCATTTTAAGTAGAGTCCCATGCTGAATCTGTTCCAGGAGGATGAGGCTGGTGAAGGCAGGTTCAACTTCACTGCCTACGGGATGGGGCCAGCCTGCCTGCAAGCCAAGGACGGCATCTCTGTCAAGGGCGCCAACAACAACAACACGGCCAACCCGGTGCCGCCGCCGTCGCGCTCCCCCGAGGAGATGAGGAAGCTCTTCATCCAGAGAGCCAAGAAGATCGACAAGATCTCACGCATCGGCTTCCCCATGGCCTTCCTCATCTTCAACATTTTCTACTGGATCATCTACAAAATTGTCCGCAGAGAGGATGTGCACAACCAGTGAGGGAAGGGGAGCAGCCGGGAGGGAGCGAGCAATCCTTTATATATGTGCAATAGCAATGCAGCAATGCATGAATTTAAGAATGCGGCAATATCTACTAAAAAAAAAAAAAAAGGGGGGGGGGGGGGGCTGGGAGGGACTTTTAATCATGTGAACTGAGGGTAACTGGCACAGGGAGGAGAAGAGAAGCTCTTGATCTGGGGAGTGCAGGGTGGGAGTTAGTTTTACAGCATAGGAAGATTTGGATTGCTCCAGCAATCCAAGCAGTGTAATATAGTAATATATATTCATGCTTAATTATAATGCAAAAAGAAAACAATCAAAAAAAAAAAAAAAAGACCAACACAAAAAAACCAGTCCTTTTTTTAGCCTAGTAACAGTTTAGATTCTCAAGTCACTGGAATGATTCATGATTCCATGTGCAGAAACTACTGCAATTACGCTTTATCTGACTTTTGCCATAGAAAGGCCATACCAGTCAAGCACGCGGGGCAAAAAAAGCCCTAACAAAAGGGGAAAAACACCTCAAGAAAATAATTCTGTGCTTCTCTAGGTTTTGCACTTTGAAAAGTGGATAGATGGGGAAACTTAAGAAAGAGGCTGTGGATTGTTGCTTATTTTATATATTTACTTTTTTTAGTCACGGGTTTGCCGATCAAATACTTTGTGACTTTTGCATAGAGGAAAGCAAATACATTATCTCTCTCATCCCCATCAGAGAGCATCCAAAGGAAACCCGGGAAGGACATCAGGGCCTTCATCAAAAATCACAGGTACCTTCTGTCCTTTTAAACAACCTGGTAAGATTCGAATCCCGGGAGGCAGGAATACTATTCAGAACACTAGAAATGATGAAGGATTTTTAAAATAGATTTTTAGTTTGCCTTGTTTGGTTTTTTCCAAACCCCTTTCTGCCATGTTTGTTTACAATGGGGGGATGGAAGCAATTGTATTTAAAACATAGAGAAAACAGGCATCTTCATGCCTTGTTTTGACAGGACCGGGCGTGTGGCAATACTGTCAGCAAGGGGGGTGGGGGGCAGGTGTGTATAGAGAGAGCAGCTTTTATTTTCAGACATTTCATAGCGGTTATATTAATAGCGAAGCTGGGTCGATCGACCCAAAACTCTATTTTTGTATCTATTTTGGTGCTGCATTTACATTTAGCATGGATGGGAAGATGGATCAGCCTGCTTTGCCCCTCTCTGCTGCCCAGCAGAGAAATGGGGAGAGGCTGGCACAGTTTGGTGGGGATAGGGAAAGGGGGGAGGGAGGTGGGAATGGGGGAGCAAAGGGGTTTCTCTTTGCCCTGGTGGTAGCACAGGTTGGCGTTGGTATTTGGGGCAGGGAGAAATGTGCCAAACACTTCTAGGGAGTTACTTGAAAGCCTGGCTTGGGGCCAGTGGGCAAGTCGAGGGCTTGAAGTCCTCCTTGCCTCTCTGGGACTCTGGGTGAGAGCTGGCTGCAGCACCCGGGGTGAGTCCACTCCGTTCGTTTGCACTTTAGGGAGAGAGGTAAAGGAGAGCACGAAGGAAGAGACAATCAGTCTGCACTGAAGCGCTTGGGGTCGGGTCTGGGTTAGGCACTAAATGAAGGCAGAGAGACAAGTGGCACCCAAGGGGGGGCATCCACTCTCCTCCCTCTCCTGCTCAGGCTGGGGCCACAGCTGAGCTGGGCTGTGGATCTGGTTCTTGCTCCGGGAACAGACAGGCTCCCACTGGCAGAGGCTGCGTCCCCCACAGCTGGAATAGCCCACAGCAGAGTGCCCTCTGGCACTGTCAGGTCCAGTCTGGCCCTGGCCAGCAGCACCCAAGCCTGGGATGGGAAGCTGAAGTGATGCTCAGCCATGGGTGTCCCAGCCAGCACAGCAAGAGGCAGCAGGGGAGAGGGCAGGACCTGCCAGCTGTCCTGCACAGGGACGGTGCCAGCAGGAGAAAGCCCTGACAAAGCACCAGGGCTCTCTGGGGCTGCGTAGAGGGACACCCACGTCCAAGGCTGGCAATTCAGCACCTTTCACCAGCACTAAATACACTTTATTTAAAGAGGGGAAAAAAAAAATAGAAAGAAAGAAAGGATAAGGATAGCAAAGGAAAAAAGGGGGAAAAAAAGATTAAAACCACTGTGGGGACTAGGACAAACGGCAGCATTTCCTAATGTTTTGGCAAAGGCCACCCAGGTTTCTGAGTCCCTTTGCACTGCTGAGACAGGGAAAGGTCAAAAGGTCAAAATGTCACCAGATAGGAGCATGAGCCAGCACATCAGCCCCTTCCCTCCACTGGAGCAGCAGAAAACCTGTGGGCTGAGGATTTCTCCTTCCCCTGGCAGACAGTGCTTCCCCAAGCAGGGAGATCTCAAGCAGAGGCGTTATTTGATGCTGGGACAACATCCCGAGCCTTGGCTGGAGCCCAAGTCTGCTGCTGGCTCTGGGTTTTTTTGCTGAATTATTGAGCTCTCCCTGCGTGCGCCAGGGCCGGCCGTGCCAGCTGCGGTTTGCGATTGCTTCACACGGCGCGTCCTTGTCTGGGATGAAAGGCAAATCCAGGGAATTTCCCTCCCTGCCCAGCAGCGCAGCAGAGGTTTGGCAACCCACATACCACAGCTCCTTCCTCACACAGGTGAATAAACTCAAATTGCTGTCATTTGGGCAAAAAAGCTCCTGCCTGGATGCCCAGACCTTGCACTTTGGAGTGGGGCCGTCTGTCCGTGGTTCACACACCTTCAGTCACCTCAGGCTACCTGGGACGGCTCCCAAGGGCACAGCAGGGCTGTGGGTTTCCTTCCTAACTGGAGCTGCTCTAAGGAGCTGCCTGTAGGTCAACAAATCCCGTGCACCATCCTCCCATCCAGCTGAGTTTTGATCCTACAACCCAAGGGCAAGAGTAGAGCAAGGAGAAGGGAGACATTTCTGCCTCACTTCGTTCTGCTCCAGCTCTAGATGGAAGAATCCCATGTTCATCCTAGATCTCCTGGCTGCAGATGCAGTTATGTCACATTTACTGCTTCCCTACAGCTCCAGTGCCACTGCTGGGCACAGAGCAAGGCCAGAGGAAGGCAATTAGGGACTAAAAACCATCAGAAAGGTGCTTATGTTTCCTGCCCGTACAGAAGCACTTCAGCTGCCAGTGGAGCCCAGGGGAGTTTAGGGACTGAAATAAGAATCACACACTTGCCAGCCTGCCTTGGCTTCCAGTTCAGCTCTACCAACCACTGGGCACATTTCATGCCCACCACAGGCAGCTTTATTTTCTCTTCCTTAAGCAGCCAGCTTCCACCTGGGCCACTCTCCTGCCCCAGGGCTGCCGGCGGGGTGACAGCGAGCGGCACTCGCATCCCGGCAGGAGACACGCGGACCACGTCAGTGAAGGTGTGACAGTGCTGACACAACTGTCCCAGGGCTGTCCTGCCAGAGAGTTTCACCACACGGACAAGACTTTAGACTGTCCTGTGAGCCCCTGGCAAGTCTGTGTAGTTTTCAAAATCAAACATTTTTCTCCATTTGTACCAGGTTGTGTTTAGTCTCTATATTGCAAAAGAACTCATTTCGATAACTTATCTTCAAAGCAGGCTGCTGTAATAGTGCCAGCAATTATATTTATTAGTAAGAATGCACAGGGTTTGATATTGCAGGGTAGTTTCCGGGGATATTGACAGACTTTAACTCCATAATTCTTATCTCTTCTTAAGAATGAGGCTCAAAAGCAAAATCTCTGAATAAATCAGCAGTTGGTCTGGCAGTAAAGAGAGAAAATCAGGTCCTTACTCACTTGGCTCCTTTAGAAAAAGAGAGCTTTATACCAAATAATATTATTTCCAGACATTGCTGGAAATTTATCACTTTGTGAGCAGGAATTCTATTTCCTTATACAAAAATCTAACTGTCCAGAATTAAAAACTTTTAAAAAGGCAGGATATTTGATTTGATTGATATTTTGATTAAGCAGAAGAGTTTTTCCCACTTTAATACCTGATTAAGGTGGTTTTCCATCTGGGATCCCAGTACCACGGGAATCAGAGGTGTCCAGGACAGAGCAGTGAGCATGTGGGCTGCTGCAGAGCTCAGCCTCGGCCCTGCCAAGCACCAGCTGCCTGGGAACACGCAGCTCATTCCCTCCCTGGCTCTGGTACTGCCCTAATTTTCCTGTCCTAGAAGCCTCTTCTAGTCAGGGCTGGGGGACTTTGCTCCCAAAACCATCAAGTAATTTCAAGTGCTGAATATTCTCACATCCTCTAAACAAGAAGTTTTTTTGGCCTTATTTTTTCAGACTTTTCTGGAAGTTTTTTCTTAATTCTTTTGCCTCTTCTGAAGACCTTTTATTTTAAAGCAAATCCAAGACAATTCAAGTTACGTTGCTGGCTGCCCTTTATCTTGACTGTGATTTAAAGACTAGTTGGTTTCCTAATACTGGTAGAAAATAGGTTAGAAGCATTTACAATATATATTTTTTAAAAGAAAGGAACATGTGAAAGCAGAAAAAGCTATTTTCTGTGGTGCCATATTTTTCACAGATTGTATACAATCATATTTTTGTACTGTACTGACATTACTTAATAAAACATAGTTCTTATCCCTGTGCCAAAGACAGACAATCTCTTTCAGTATCCCATTCCTTACTCCAAAACCTTGCTGCTGGCAGCAGTGGATAACACAACGGGAACCCCTGGTATCTCAGACCCCAATCCTACTGCAGCATCCCACAGAGCTCAGCTCAGCGAGGGAGTTAGCTAGTCCATCCCCTGCTTGGAAGCACCCACACATTCCTGTCTTCTTCTCAAAGGGAGAGGGATGGAAGGGGCATCTTGTGCTGCTCCTGCTTCAATAGATTTCCCTCATTTGTATGGAGACAGTGCACTGGTTAAGTAGAAAATCAAGATACTTGATTGTTCCTCAGAGTGCTAGGATGAGCACCAAAGCAGAAGCTAATATTCATTAATTTTAGCATCTTAAATTACTTCAGGTTCTTTAAGTCTTCCCCTTCCCTTCTCTCTTCTTCCTTAACTGTTATTTCCTAAGGGCAGTTGCACATCTCTTGCTCAAATGAACCTACACAAGTCTTACTTCATTCAAGTCCACTGCACTTTGCTGTGTTCATCTCCCTTCTCGCTCATTCCTTGGGCTCAGCTCCTCAGCACTGCAACCTTTGAAGGGCCTGGGATCAGTGTCTTGGGAAATACAGGGCAAAATATGGCACTAAAACCTTTCTCCCTAAGCAGGCACGGTGGCAGCTCCCAGGGATGTGCTCTCACAGCCAAGGATGCATGAAGAGGGCTCCTGGGGACTGCGAAGGTGCCTGTGAAGGGCTCTTTTGACTGTGCTCTATGGAAGGAAAGCAGGGTAAGTTAGAGGGAATTCCGTCTTTGGCTATTACCCCTGTAGGGCTCCATGCTTTACAGCGACCCAGCTCCACAGCAGCTGCTGATTGGAAATCAGGTTCTTGCATTCTCAGTCTCCTACCCTGGTGTGGAGCAGAGGGTCCCACAAGAAATCAGCTGCTGTGAGCCAGGCAGGGTGCAAGGAGCTGCTGCATTTTGCACAGAGCATCTGCTCAGAGCTCCTCCAGCTCTGCCTGCAGGCGTCTGCCCTGGGTGAGACATCCTCCTCTGAGAGCCGCTGGGATGGCCAGCCTTTGGGGGATGCCCTCAGCTGATCCCACATTGCAGGAAAAGTGAAGAGCACAGCCTGGGTTAGAGGTACTGGAGTCAGCATGGCAGGGGAAGCACAGCCCGGGTCAGGTCAGGAATCCCACCCGGTGAGCTCCCTTGCACAGGAACAATGAATTTGCTGGTTGCAGATTCTACAGTTCTCCTGGTTCATCTCTTCCCTCACCCTATCCTATTGTCCCAGCATCGTGGTGCCTGCTGCTTTAACGTGGGAAAGGACACAAACCACATGGCAGGCAATGAGGAGAGGGATGATTTCAGCCCCCAGCAGAGGAAATCACTGGTTAAATTGTCAAATGAGGAAAAGACCGGAAGAGAAAGGGAATGAAAAGCAATAGGAGAGGTTTGCTTGTATGCCACATCACTCCTGGCATCCAAGGCAGACAGTGCTAACAGATATGGTGCCAGGCAGCAGGATTTACATTACATTAAGTAATAAGACCATCAAGCCTAGCAAACCTAAGTTGCAATCCTCATGCCCTTCACTGCCAGGTTGCTGAGTAGAGATTACAAGGGAGTCATTCCTGTTCCTGGGTCTCTTGCAGACAGTGCTGAAGCCCATCCTGGGACAGGGCCAGAGCACAGCAGTGCTGGAGCTGGGTCAGCCACGGTTTGACCCGGACCATGCACAGAGAGAGTGAACAGATGGAACAGATCCAGCACAAGGAGATGTTGCCACTTTGGGGAAAAGCAGGGAATTGCTGTGTTTTGGCTGAACAATCCCTGCAGCACTCAAAGCATCGCTGCCTCAAAAAGCACAAGGGAGAGGGGCCTCAGCAGCTCCCTGACTGCAGGAGTTCCCAGCCAGGAGAGGGGACACAAACCCTGTCCCCAGACTGAGGGTCAAGTACGTCAGCGCTTCCAGTATAAAATCATCCATGGTTTCCTGGGCAGAGGATGATACCAGCATAAATAAGCCATCAGCACAGCTTGAATTTAGTTTTTATTTACAGATTTGCCACTTGAATTGCGTAAGTAGCTTAAGTCAAACAAGGACACCCTCCTCACCTATCCAGGAAAGTGGGGCATGAGGTTCCATCAGTAACCACGTGCTCAGGCTGTGAGCACATCACTGCTGTGGCAGATGAGTCAAGTTTGGCACAAGCAGGGCCAGGTAGAGCTGCCTGGAGCTGCCAGCTCTGAGGGGCACAGAGCTCACAGGTAGTTTTTGCTGCTAAGGCTTTTGGGAAGGTGGTCCCAGGACTGTTAGCACTGTAGCAAGCCAAAATCCCCTTTCCCAGAGGGTCTGTGGGAGGACATCTGCCTTATCCAGGCACTTGGTGACACTGGAGCACTGCTGGGTTGCCTGTCTGACAAAAACATGAATCAGGCTTTAGGCTGCAGACCAGCTGAGCCAGATGGCCTGGGTTAAACACACCACAGAATTTGGGCACTAAACTACAGCTCCAGGTTCAAGCCTGAATCAACCTTGCAGTGATGACACCGTCACATTCACAATTTTAGTGCAGGCCTGGTAGCTGCTTAAAGCAGCATTGCTCTGTCAGAGCCCTGCAGGGATCAGCAGGGTATGACTTGCAACAGCAGCAGAATTTGGGCTTGGGCTCCAGCGTTTCTTGCTTGACACCTAATCCCCAAACACTGACCTTTATTGAACTAAAACTATGCAATACTGAAGATAGTGCCACAGGCGGTGCCTTAGCCACCTCTCCTGGGTAAGCACTTCACATTTTCGTATCCTCACCACAGTTGCTTGTGATGGGGTAAAGAACCAACGAGTTCCTGAGGAGCAGAGCCAGCTCTGGAGCTTGTGGCGTGCCACAGGTGGACACAACTGTGTTCTGACCACAGCTTCTCAGCCAGGTCTGCTCTGCTGAGGCTGCACTGTTAGAAAGCAGAGGAGTCCTAAGAGTTCAGCTCCCTAGCCAAGAGTAAAGTGAAGGCAGGGGTCCAAAATGAGAAAGGAAGAGCAGATCAAGGCTCATGTTAGGCAGAGGAGCTTGTAGTACTCACTCCTTGCTGTAGTTAAGTGCAGTCACAACTGCAACCCATCCATATGGTCTTCCTGGGAGTCAAGGCTTTAAATACTGTTGCTTATTCTTTGAGGGGCTGGAAAGAGAATTCATGAGGCTGAACTTGCCCATGGAGGAAGAGACATGGTACAGCATGGGCAGCGTCACCTCTAAAAACAGAGCTTGAGAAACCAGCAAAGAAAGGAAGCGGGGAAGGGGCAGCCCCTGTGGGAATGGTGCTGGGAATGCATCTTGCTGAACAACTGCCCACCAAGGTGTGGGACACAGGTACATCCATCACAGGCAGGAGGATAACAATCCCGGCAAGTCCTTGATCAGATGCATGCCTCCACTTGCCATCAATCCCACTTTTGATTAGGACAACTAGAATAATTTTTAAAAAACCCAAACCCCAAATATAAGAAAATCACTAATGAATTAGGCTTCTGTTACATTCTCTCCTTATCATTCTAAATGATCAGTCCTCTTTGTCACAGCAGTAGAGCTCAGCTGTACAAGAGATGCTCAGCTAGAGGCTGACCCGACAAAATCCTAGCAGAAAGGAGCAGAAGTTCCTTTGCCTTGTGTTTATCTAGGGCAGGGAAACAACTGCACCAGGGTTTGGAAACACTCTGCTCTGCCTGCACTGAATTGATATACTATCCTTTCTGTCCCACTCTTCCCAAATCTGCTATGTTTCTGTTCAAAATAGTGGCATTTTTCCAGTTCCACGGTTAGACCAGAAGAGAAGATAAGCTCAGAAACAGCATGGACCAAGCTGACAAATCCCCAAATTAACCTGCTCAGAGTGGAGAACTGTAAAAACAGCACTTCCACATCCAGACTGAAGCCCCATCCCACTCCACTCACAGCCCTTCAGCCCTGATCAAGGTCACTAAACTTGACAGGGCAGTTAGAAGACACACACATTTCAGAACCATAATTGATACATTCATCCTTAAATCAGGTCACAACAGCAGGTTAATCTGGGGACCTGTCAGCGTCAGGAGTGTTCAAACTGTAACTTTTGGGAAACAAACATTAATATCCAAACAGTGATGTTATGTGAGAATTTGAGAGAGGTAAGCAACTAACCTTCCCCTCGCTGGGAAGAGTGACCCGAGTGGCCTGTTGTGCTTGAACTCTGCCTCTGAGCTCCACCTCACTGGACAACCTGTGAGTGCTCCCTGGGACTGGGGCGGGGGTCAGGGGACACCGGCAGCTCCAGAGGCGTACGAGGCACAAAGGCCAAGGGACTCACCTCACCACATGCATGTGGAATTAATTATCCTGAAAAATGAACCACCTGGAGCATCTCAAGCCTACTGCGAAATGGAATTCATCCACAAAAAGAGAAGTCCGTGTGGTTCCCAAGTCTGGTCACATACTGACAGCACTAATCCTGGCCAGAGCTCACCTCTTCTTTCATGGACTTCTCGAGCTGCAGCAAAGAGATGACTGTTTCAAAAGAACTGAAATAGGAGCTAACTGTGCTAAAAGCCATTCACACGTGTGTGTGAGATACAGCAGAACTTCAGCAAATTAACAGACTAATAGAGGGATGGAAAGAAAGCAACACACTGAGGACTTCACCCGAAAACGGCCTGACATGCAAAGGTCACTGCATTCCATCGCAGTTTGCCATCCTGCATTGGTGACACCACCCTGGAAGCAGCCTTGGAACCCTGGAGATGCACAAGCCTGTCTGAAGTCGTTTGTCACCACCCACCCCAGATCAAACCACAGCCATGAGCAGGCTAAACATCATCGTGGACAGTGACATTTTATGGACTGTGTTGTCTCTCACATTCTACCACAGTGTACAGCATATCATGCTTATTATATTGCAGCTAAGGAGTAATGAAATACTTACACTTAAGTGATATAAGAAAGGGGGGGAGGACCCAGGAATTTCTCCCGTCCAACTATAAACGCACACCCATTTACATTGTTTTGTAAATGAATTTAGAAGAAAAATAAAAATATTAAGATATTTCTCTTGAGGACAACCATTGCACATTTGCTTTTACTTTGGAGGGGAGACACAAGCACATGAGCATTTCCAACTGAAAATATGCAAAACAAATAAAAGTGGGAAGAGTTCAGTACCTAGAGAGTACTTTCCTCATGTCCTTGATAAACATTATCTCAGCTTCCCTCAACATTTACTTCACTAGTTAAACTCTGATAATCTGGTATCTAGGAAGAAAACCTCACAGAAAGTTTTGTCAAAAGCCTATCAAGCGGTGGCATTGTGCTGCCACATTTTCTGTATCGCTCCCATCTGCGAGCCATTTGTATAAAGCAAATCTTTGTTTCCAAAGCTCGGCTTACTAAAGCCCATTTGTCCCAAAAGACAACAGCGCCTTGATGCTGTTTCGAGCCAGGGCAGCCAAGGGCTGGGCTGGTTCAGCAGCCACAGTGGGAGCTGTTACAGGGTGTCCCATCCCTCTGTCAGCAGTCCCTGTCCCCCGGGAGGGCAATGCCAGACCCTCCAGCCAGGGTAAGAACCTGGGGTCTGCCCCCTCGGCTGTAGGACAGACCCTCTCGCCACACACATCCATCACAGCCCATAGATCAGTGTTCTTTTGTAAATACTAAATCCAGATTTGAACTATTTACGTGGGGGTTTGTCTGCTTGCTAAAAAAAAAATAAAACCAAGGATACGGATATTTTCTCGAGCTTGTTCATCATCAGGAAATGATGGCAATAAGGTCAGAGTGTTTCCCTTCATCAACCTTATCAAGATCTCAAAAAGAAGCAGTGACATAAAACTGGCCCAGTTTGATCAAGTTTTCAGCATAGGAAAAAGGAGCAGCTGTTCCTAATAGGATAAAACTCATCTTCCTTTAACTTCACATAAGCACCTTTAAAACAGACAATGAAATAGTTCATATGCAGCTGTTTTCATTTTCTTCCTTGCAAACTGGATGCTAAAACACCCACACCTCCCAGGAGATGAAAGAGTTCACAGAGTAAGAATTACGCCCTGAAGGTAAGAAGGGAGAGAGAAGTGGACAATGCAAGTGCTCTCTGAGTACCTCTACTGGTTCATTACACAAGTTGGAAAAAAGAGGGGGAAGGTCAGTGCTTATTAATTTTCATGCTACTCTTCCTTCAAGAACAGAGGGGCTAAAGAAATACAAAATATAAAG
Source organism: Atrichornis clamosus (assembly GCA_013400975.1). Lineage (NCBI taxonomy): Eukaryota > Metazoa > Chordata > Aves > Passeriformes > Menuridae > Atrichornis > Atrichornis clamosus. The sequence goes on from WBMZ01006793.1 coordinate 47,478, forward strand.
TGTACTCATGCTTAAAACTTAGGATGTAAAATTCTTCAGAAAGAATAAATTAACTTAATAATGGAGTATTTCCACGTCTTCTCCCTACCCACCTTAAAAAGGGATATCTCTGTATTTTCTATATGAATTTACTATAAATAGATATAAATCTATACATACACAAAATTGGTATGGCCTTACACTCCATTTAAGGATATTTTGCTACATTGGTCAGAGTACAAAGAATTGCTTCTTTCAAATCAGTATTTTTACATCATGAAGAAATAAACTTGTAACTTAGACAATTTGCATGACCACACAGACACAGTGGCAGATTATTTTTCTGGCTTGTAAAAAAATTTTAAAACAGAAATTCTATTTCAGCAGTTTGAAGATGGAATGTAAAGTTTCTGCTGTTAAATGTATATAAAATATATTTATTGAATCATACATTCATGCTGATTCCAATAAAAAAAATTAAAGATTTTTCTGAAATTTTTCTCCATGGATTTTTAGTGCTGGAGGTTCCTGGAAATGTAGTACTGCTACTACATTTGTGCCAACACATTTCATGAAAACAAGGCAAAAGACCAGTTTTACCACTAAGCCTTTTATTCTGAAGAGTTCTCTCTCCAACCTGTGACCTCCTGAGCTCCATTCCACAGCGGAATTCCTCCAGCAGTAGCAGTATCAGCCACAGCAGACAGGCTCCTGCACTGTTCCCTGTTCCACCCTTGCAGGGCTAATCCAGTTGCCAAAAAAGTCAGCCTTCCCTTCCCAGGGAATTCCAGATCAAGTCCAGGAGCAGGAACAAGTTTTCCACCAGAGGGATGTATCACGACTGTAGTTTATAAAACACCTCTTTAGTTGCACTGTCACACAGCAGACAGGCAGCCAGCAAAGTTCACAGAATCCTAGAACAGTTAAGAGTTGGAAGGGACTGGACTAGATGATCTCCAGAAGTCCATGTTTGTCTTTACAATATCCCAGAATTTAAAACCAGGCTCAAGGGAATAGCAGTACTTCAACAGAGCCAAACTATGCCTTAAATTCTCCTGAAAGTTGGAACAGCTTCTAGCCAGGAGTTTTAAATGTTTGGGCCTAGTGTCCTTATAAAGAAAAACTTGTTTCTTGTACCATTTTGCAAGCTAGGACATTATTTATACATACGTTTAATGTTCTGTAGTAGATGAAGTGACCTAGGTGCCGGCACCCAAAATGACATTTCAGAGGGCAAGAGGTTTGCCTCTCACACTGAATCTCAACAACGGACACGATAAAGTATTTTTCCTTCCACAGTCAGGTGCTTTGTCAAGTTTGAAATATCAGCAGTGGAATAGCAGATCCCTCTTGGCCTGGCAAATGGCATTTTATGACAGAAAATAGAAGAGCAACATCCTGCCCTTCAAATCTATTCTGAGAACATGCCATTACTCTGAAAACTGCTGTCTTTAAGGAATGATGGAATTTGAAAGAATTTTACTAAATTGTTTCATGTCTCATAACCAGACAAGCTGTCAACAGACCCCCTTGCCCCATTCCTCCATATAACATGCAAATAAGGATAAAAATTCTGGGAGTTTTTCAAGTTACCAGCCAGGACAAGAGTGGAACTGCTGGGAAATTAAATCACCACCAAAGTAATTACCTTCCTGTTACTGCACACACAGCTCAAAACTTCTCACGTGCTCCTACCCCCAGGTAGCACTTTGTAAGGGACAGTAATTCAGAAATACAATTTGTCCAAAAATCTGCCCTTCCATGATGTGCAGAATAAGCAGCTGCAGAGATCAACTCCAAATCTTTACACCTGCACCCAGAGCCATCCTTTTCACCACGGAAAGTGAACTCCCAGGTCTAAAGGACATCCCTGCCACATGGTACCATAGCAGTTTCTCACTGAGATCCAAGTCAGAGCTGAGTTACCACACAGGCTGTTTCCTACTCCAGGAGTGAATCCCCTCTGCCAAGCTCTACTTCCAGAAGAAAGCTCAGCACCTCTGCACTCACCTGACTGTGGTCAGCGGACATCCAGGAACACTGGAGCTTCAATCTGAGCAAATTTTTAAAAAACAGAAAAAAAGGAACCTGTCAGAGGTGATCCCAGTCTGAACCCTCAACTGCAGAACCAAGACCTGCATTCCTGCACACACCAAAATCTCAGTTCAGCTTTATACAAGAGCCCCATCCAAGCCTGCTGGTACTTCCAAGTACTCCAAAAGGTGTTTCTCCCTGCTCAGGAAAAGGGGTAACTAAACCTTCCTAGTTGTGCAATAAATGAAGAAAAGGCAGCAGAGGCAGCATGGCTTCCAGTTCTGGTTTGGCTGGTATGAAACACCACTGCAAGTGAAATGCTTTTTATTTCTACTTGTCTTACACTATTAAGATCAGCCAGAAGAGGCCAGATCACACCAATCATACACGAAACACACTCTGCACTCTCACAAGGGCAGACCAACAAGGTATCATGATCACCGAGGTTATTCCAACACTGTCCATGTGGTTGCTGTGGGTGCAAAAGCCTGACAGGTCTGGACAGCTTTTCTTCACTTCCACTCCCTGCAGAGCACTGGGACATCAAAAGGACTTCAGTACCATCACCTCATCTTGACTGAAGTGGAGGCACTAGCAAGGAATCTGATTCAACTGAGACTGCAGCATTTTCTTCCTAGAAAGACCTGGACTACCTTGGTTATCAGAGGTCAGCCTTCTTGGAGCTCTTCTAGCCCACTGCAGCCAGCTGAGGCAAATCGAATCGAGATTGCTTCACAGCCATCTTCAAGAATGTATGCAAAGCATCAGAGGATTTAGACAGACATACCCACATTTTAACAGCACAGCAAGGCAGAAACCAGAAGGACTTGAGGCTGCTAGAAAGTTTAAACAAAGCCAATAAGACAACATTTTACACCAGGTCTTTTCAGCCGACTTTGTTACTAGTGAGTCACAGAGCCACCAAGAGCCACTCTCCATTTTGTTCAAGGTAACTTGCTTTTGAAAAGTATTTCTTTACAAGACATTCCAAGAGAATTTTATGTATGTTATTTTGCCTGTAATCTTGGACAAGAACTTCACTTTCTCATTCAACATATTGAGAGAATAAGCACACACTTCACCCTGCAGGCTTTTGAATTCTTCACTGACACTCTTCTCTCAAATCAGACAGCAATGAGCCAGAACTGTGAAGCTCCCACTACAGAACTGGGGTTTCAAGCTTATGGATGCTTTTGCAGATTTGGTAGTGAGCTATAAAAGCTTCTACTAAAAGCACTTTGATAAGTCTGAAGTGCAACCTGTTACTGCAGTCCTGGATTTAACATCAAGAACAGCAGAAACCCAACGAAAGAGAAAAACATCACAAACAACAAAGAGTCCAGTGAAAGATCTCCATTGCATACTTTCACCTCACAGGCATTCCTGAAAGGAAAAATACAAAAAGCTTTTGTTTTTGAAAAAAATACCAGCTACCACCACAAGAGGAAGCAGCAGAATTTCCCAAATGCTGGCTATGAGAGCACACCACAGCTCACACTCACTCTCGGAGTTCACTCACGTATTTAAACAGCTACAGATGGTGAACAGGCAAATCTGAGATACATTTGTGAAGAGGGAAGGGACAAACAGTGTAACAAATCTGAAAAGTAAAACAGAAACCAACGTTCTACCAACATTTAGTACAACCAGGTTCAACCAGTAAAGTAGAAGGCAAAAAATGACTTTGGGACAGGTAATACTGAGGGCAGCTCTGCCCCAGAGCTTACACCAAGCACAGGTCAGGAGATGACACACTGCATGGCGCGGTCACTGTAGTAACAAACCAAGAAACATGGAAACAGTGACACCTGACACAGATCAGCAAACTCCCCACACAGCTCCACTGTGCTACCAAGAGATCTGAAGGTCTGGCACAGACAAATCCACCATTTTCATCCAGATGTTTACAGAAACATCGCTTTGTGCAGCACAATCTTACAAGAACCCTTGGACTGAAATTACCCAGTTTTGTATTTTATTTTCAGTTTCATCTTCTTTCAGAGGCAGCGGAGAGTGCTCAACATCTTAACACCAGGACAGACAAGCACCTTCCATACTTGTTGACAAAAATGCCATCTTATGCAAGCAATGAAGTACTGCCAACATAACTGTAACTTAGAGCAGTTGAAAGTGTAAAAGGATGTGACACCAGTATTTCTGCTTCAGTTGTACTTATGTAACATTTGTAGCAGGACCTGCCCAGCCTCGAGTTCAAGTTATTAAATTCTCCATTAAAAAAGTATTTTTCAATTATTTAAATGTAGCCAAACTAATGCACAGAAGGTAGTATTAAAAACTTTAGCTATAACCACCTCTACCTTGTAAACCTAGTGACTGAAGAGCCTCTTCCCCTTGGAAAAACTCCAACATACTCTTGGACTTGATAAAGCAAATCTAGACCTTTTTTATTTTTATTTTTTTTTAAACAATTTGCCAAAACTGGAATGAGAGATAAATAGAAGGCACAACAATTTTTGCTTTTTTTTTATACAAATACAAACTAAACATGAAAAAAACTCCCTATTTCAATAAAAAATTTCACAAGTTCAGGAAAAGTGTTTGAAGAGTCAAGTTCTAGACATTTAAAACCTATCCCACAATCCAAAATTTCAAAGTGGTAAAACAGTAGTTCGAATTCCTCGCTGTGATCATGTATCAAAAGAAAAAGAGATTCTACGGATACCCATTATTCCACTTTTACAGCGCCACAAAGAGAAAGGTGAAAGTCAATTTTTCAAGTGGCAATATCTCCAGACCAGAGGATGTTTGTATGACCCTCAAAGAAACATCAATAGTTTTGCTTTTCTGCCCTTGAAATACTTGCCAAGAACTATATTTTCCTACAGGCTCTTGAACGCATGCACGTGAAATATTATTCCGCTGACTGAAATGCACCCAAATTCAGTAGAAAGGGGAGAGAAAAAAAAAAGAAGAAAAAAGAAAGACATTCCTTTAGGAAAAACCACCGGTACCAAAAAAAAACCAAAAAACCAGTCCGTAAGTTTGAGGTGAACAAGAAAATTCAGTTCTTTTTAAAATCCACTTTTCCTAAAACGTTGTTCCACAAAGCTGGAATCTGGGACAAGGACTAGAAAAAAATAAATCACAGAACCATAACACAAACAAAAAGGGGCCAAAATAGTATCAAACGTAGCAGTCTATAACAGGCTAGGGCCACATTCCAAGATACCCAAGGCTGAAATTCACAAATCTGCAGGAAAAAGGGTTTGCGCCACCATGTCATCATCCGCGATGCCTTCACTGGCGTTGCCCGATCCCCCTTCCAGCTCCAAATCCTGGCTTCTGGGACATTCCTCCACGTGGAGGCCCTCGAATCCCACCTCCCAGCCCCCCACGAGTGCCTCCAGGTCCACGAGGTCTGTTATCTCTGCGGTCACCCTCCCTGGCAGCTCGTGTTTTCTTCTCCTCCACGTTCAGGCGCACCTCTCCCCTGAACATGATGGGCTGCAACAAAAGCAGAGAAGGTACTTCCATTAATGACTCACCAGGAGCTCTTCAGGGTCAAGCAGCTTCCTGCAACCTTGTCTCATATCCTCATCTCCATGCATGAAAGATTGAAGTGTCGTAAGATTACTTACTAAACAATAGCCATAGTCAAACTGTGCACCCAGTCTTGTGGCTTTACTGGACAACATGTGAAGGAATGACATTTGAAAAGTCATCTCAGGCTTAACACTGAACCTTCTGATATGTTTTAGAAAAGAGCTGGGCTGTGAGCAAGCACACTGCATGGCTCTGATGGTGCATCCAGACTTCCAGCCTACCCCAGCATACAGTCACGGGCACGCATTCTGCATTAGCAATCACTGCTGACAGGCTGAGCAGGTACCTCCTGCCTTTGTTAGCAAAATTGTTTTCAGCCTGCACACCAATATAGCTTCCTCCTTTCAACTTCTTTGACAAACAAGATTCTACTTGTCCATACAGACTCTCTCTACCTTGTCTTCCTGAAAGCTATTTATACACTTCCTGTGTTCAGCAATCTCCCACTAGAAAAAGGCTCTGTAATGAGCTGCTGCAACCTACTTCAATGACAAGACTCTCTGCACAAATCTTGGCAATAGGAGGAGAAGACATCACACCTACTTTGATATGCTCAAGAAAGACTAAAGGGACCAAGTACAACCTCTTCCTGTTAATCTGAAAAACACTGTTATCAACAGACCAAAAACCACTGACTAGAAATTTATTTACCCTGTTGCTAAGGATCTTCTGAACTGGTTCAGGATCATCAAACACCACAAACCCAAAATTGGGGAGCTTTCCACCACTGTTGATGCGGAGTTCAACAACATTGCCGTAGCCTGCAAGAGAAAAGCCAAGTTCTTGGGTCATACATTAGAATGCTCTGTTGACCACACCCATGGCTGCAACCCCCAACCCCTCAGAGGACAGCAAAGCAACCAGCTTACTTTGGAAGAAGTCTTTAAGTTCAGATTTATCCACATCGTGGGGAAGGTTCCCAACAAACAGCTGGTGACTGTCTGGGTATCTCACAATCCGTCTGGTTTCCACATCACCTTGTTCACCCTCGCGAACTTGAACAGAAAAGCACAACTTACTCAAGGAAAGTCAATCCCCACAACAAACAGAAAAACAAGCCATGGTCAGAATTCACACCATATACAAGAATCAGAATTGACACTATCCATTCATACATAAAAAAAGGAAAGCATGCTACACTAACAAGTTTGTAATTCTTTGCTTTTTGTCACTTGACTGAGGCCAAACTTGAATTTTTACTTCTTACTGACAAAAATAATGAGATTTTAAAGGTTTTAATTATTGCATTGCTTCCCCACAACCTTTTAAGCAATAGAAAACAGCTTGTTCTTTGCAGCTTCTCTTACTTGGTCTAGGACCCCGCTGTGGTGGGAGGCTCGTTCGCTGCTCCCTCACTCGCTGATCCCTCTGAGGTCTCTGAGGAGGGGTCTGAGATTCAGGCTTTGCCTCAGGGCGGGGCTGTATCCATTCAAAAAAGAGTGGACAGTCAGGAATCAGACACACACGCCAGTAGGTTCAGCTTTTAAGAGCTCACTGCCAACTTTGTGATAAAATACAGGACAAAAATAACAGTTCTTTCCACCTGTGACTAAAATGCATGTTAGCTTATATTGGTTTATATGCTAAAAGTAAGCAGCACTCACAGGAACATTCCCTGCTTTTCCTCCGTAAAAAACAATTCTCAACCCAAAAGCCAAGGAATAACATCTTTATGAAGTCTACCAAGAATCACAAAATTTTGAAGTCTCTGGAGCCTGAGAAATCAGGACATAAACAAGTAGATCTCACTGTATTTTTCCCCACCTCAGTTTACTGTCAGTCCGTTTAGCATTTAAATTTCCCCAGGTGCTGGATTCCTACCTGTGAGACTGGTACTTTCACAACATGAGGTGGAATTCCTGATACTGGGACAGCCCCGCTGGGAGGAAGGTTCTTGCTGGTTACTGATGCCCAGGAAAATGTCTAAAAAAGAGAGAAAAATAGTAACTACTACATCTCCTTCGAAGTATGTTACTGATAGTACAGCTAACAGAGAGAGGATAACAGTAACAAATTTTAACTTATCCTTGAAATTCAGGATCCAGCCAATAGCAGTTTCCCCACAGTTTCCTTCAAATCATTTAAACTCAAATGACTTAACTGTAATGACAATGGAGCCATACTTCCACTGTATTTCTAAATCTTACAGAGTTGAAATAAGACATAGCAGAGGCCCAAGACTACATATCACATCAAGGTTAACCAAAGTATTGGTTTTCTAAGTACTGATCTGTCCACTCTTGCCATCCTTAACTCTGAAGAGTGACAAAACTCTCCAGGTAGAAATAAAGTCCAATTTCACCCATTTTCTTGACTCAGCATGTTGGTTGCAGTCTATTCAAAATTTCAGAAGCTCTGTTTACAAACGAAGAATTTGAGCCTCTCCCTGCTGCCGTAGTTCCCGTATCTATCAAACACACAAAGCCTTGCCTTAGCTCCTGCTATTTTAACCAACTGCTTCAGAGCTACAATTTTAACCTGTTATTGTACACAAACTAATAGGAAGGAGGCAACTGTTCACAAGCAAAGTAATATGGGGAGGGGGGAATTAGAGCATTCCAACACTTCTAATTCCAGATATTTCTCCTCTTCACAGAGAGAGGATGCACTGTAAAAAGACAGGAGATCCAAACACACTGATGAAACCACCACACCAGAGAAAAGAGATCCACTGTCATTACCCTGGAGTCCTCTTGCACTGCAGGAGCTGGATCAGCAGGAGCTGGAGAAGGACTCTTTTCCACAGTTTCTTCTGGAGCTGCCTCTTCCAATACCGGCTCAGACTTTTCTTCCTGCGCCTCTGGTTCAGGTTCCTGCTCAGGTTCTGCCTCTGGCTCAGGCTCTGCCTCTGCAGCTGTCTCTTCCAGGTGTTCCTCAATGTCATTGCTATTACACAACAGCACAAAAAGCAGGAAAAAGAGGTGATACTGTATTCATTCTATTACTGGTGATAAGCAATGCTAGTTAGCCAACACAAGTCAGGCACATGACATCTGAGAGGAAGAACAAGGCCAATTTGCCTAGAGTGAGGCCACATTGCACAAGGATGCAAATTTTGCATTGCTACCTTATAAAGCAGCAAAAAAAAAATCTGGACTCTCCATGTTCAGCCTAACAATTTGATTTCAGCTGATCAATAAACAGAAATCTTTTGACTGTCAGAGGAAAACTATGAATAGCAATAAATTCATTTGACCTGTTCTACAAGCAGCCTGTCTTACACAACATCTGACTTCACCTAGAAGTGTATTCTTACCTGACAGCTTGCTCGTAATAAGCACCACTATCATCAGGAACAGCCTCAGGTGTCTGCTGCCTTTCCTCAGGTTCTTCCCCTTCCTCCTCTGATTCTAAATAAGGTTAGAAAAGAAAAAAAAAATACATCATACACATCTTTATTATGAGGCTCAAATACAAGGCACCTACCACAACAAGCAGAAGTCTCTGCCAAAGAGCACATGGGAAGCACTATCAAGATGTGATATGGAACAGACATTTCCTTATATTTCCACTATCACTTTGGTTATTCAGTTTTGACCAAGGTTCAACAACATCTTCCAATACTTCAGAGAACCAGATTTATAACCTACAAATCTGACTGCAGTTGCCAAAACAAGTCCTACACTAATGTTAATAGAAACAGAATATACCAGAAAAATATCATCTGCATGACACGACTCTTTGCTGGACTGTAAAAAACCCACAGGTACATGAAAGCTAACACTGATTTGTCTTCTCCAGCAACATTTCCTTTGCTCTGGGAATAAGAGTGTTGGTGTAGATCCAGAAACAAACACTAACAGAACCACCCAAAAATTTCTGCTACTTACCCTCTGGAGGCTCGGTGTCAGAGTCCCCAAAAACCTCATCCTGGTAGCGGAAGATATCGTTGTGGACATAGAACTTGTTTGCAACAGAACCCTAGAAGCAAATCAAAGGGAGAAACTGATTCAATTACATCAATTCAGTAACGTAAAAACTGAAATAATGTGAAAACAAGAAAAGTTTGAGTCAATCATCCTTCACACATAAGATTAATCCAAACTTGCCTCTTTTAACAAAATGTTATTTAGGGCAGGAAAACAAGAAAGAAAAAGGCGTCACTCCTAACAAGTCAAGGTGCATGGAACAAGGGGAAAAAAAGCTGTAGTAGTGCTTTTAATTCCAATGCCTCGCAATACTGAAAAAGCATTAGTGACAAATTCCTGGTGTTTAAAGTGTCAATTCTTATCTCCAAGTCATACTGAAAAATAAGAGTGATCTTGCAACACTCCTTTTTCACAAAAAAGTTATCTATTCAAAAATGCCACCTCAAATGCTAAGACAGCACTTTATCAACCAGAAAATCTGGAACCCAAGTTTTCAAATGACAGGAAGCATTCCCTCTTTCTGCTAGTTTTGTTGGTTTGGGTTTTTTTTAAGTAAAAAGACCAGTTGCTAGGAGAGCAAATCAAAGATAACATAACTTTAACATGCTTAAGAAAAAAATAAGCATTGCACTAACCCTAGGAGTCAAAAGTCAGGATATTTACAACTGTAATTTCAATATCCAAGGTTAATGTACAATCATACAGAAGGAGTATAATTCTCAAAGGAATTTTCAGAACATTACAGCTGAATTTTGTGGTAAGTTCCCTTCCCAGTCTACCCCCTCAGATTCCAATAGTGAAGCAGACAGACCTCACTAATCCTGAGAAATGCCAGGAGCACTGCAAGAACCCCCGCGGCCAGAACAGCACACCCACCTCAGGTGCAAGCACAAAGGTTTGCATGAACCTGCGCACAGGCTGCATGTTGTTGGAGAGCTCCCCCATCACCTGCACCACCACCCCATCGTTGAGGGTGGCATGGGCGTCCACGTGGCGGATCTTCGTGTGGCAGTCCTTGAAGTTTAGTGACAGCACCTTCTTGTGGATATCCTAGGGAAGAATGGCACAGATCGGTGACGCTGCAGAAGCCATTTCTGCTAAGTGAGCAGCTTTCAGAGAAAGCAAAACCATGGCATACTGGTTTAGAATACATTCCCTAACTCTGGAGAGAAAGCCTGGCAGCACACTGTTCAGGTTTCCTTTGCAAGCAATTTTACATTATGCAATTTCAATAAAGGAAGTACGTCTTGTCTAACTATTGCTGTCCACAGTGAAGAGGTTTTTTCTCCCCTTTTCTTTTTTTTTTTTTCAGAAAGCACTTGAACAGGGGGTGGGGCTGAATCACAGCTGGATACATTTCTCAACCACAAAGGTGACCAAATAGAAGAAAAGAACACTTTTTTGAAAAGTACTTACAGATTGCCCATAGACTGCGTCAGCTGGTTTTCCATTGGAATCCAAGCCACCATGGACATAGGAAGAGTTCTTGCCATAAAACCTGTCAGAAAGAAATATCTTAATACTAAGCTTTGCTGTGTAAGAACTTTGAGCCTCTACATTAGAGTACAGTATGAATAATACTCTCAAGCAAGTGTTCTCTCTGAATCACTAGAATAAAGCCATACAATCCCATAATCCTGTGACCAATTTGGGAGTGGGGGAAAAATGCAAAGTTCTCCTGTGTAAACTGTAGCATTCACGTATGTTGGAGACCCAGGCACCAACAGCCAAAACCAAAGTCTCATGGGAGCTAATGATCCCCAAATATCCAGGAGGATGAAGACCTCCCCTCAAGTTCTAATTTCAAGTCTGAGCAAGGAGCAATGGGACTGTTTTGCTCATCTACAGTAAAGGAAGTACTGCAGGTAAATCTTCCTTTCTGTAACCGAGGGATTACAAGCTAAAATGCCCTAAGCACCAAGGTACTGCACTCTGCCAGCAGATAAAAGATTGGAACCGGATTCCATGGCACAGCATCAACTTTCCTCTGACCTAAATGGACAAGGTCAGCTGTCCACCTAAGTGGAGAAACACTCTGAATAAGTGTTTGAGACTGGAAGGAGGAAGGTTTCAGAAACTGTTTATCTGACTAACACAGCAAAACAAAGTGTATCTGCATAAACAAGATTAGTTCCAGAAATGAAGGATACCTGTCAAACCAAATGGGACCAGTTTGTCTGGATAACAGATTGTAGTTTGCTGTATATTCATAATTTCCCAGACCTTCCTTTAAGAAAGAGTTGCTGGTATGACTCCCAAGAGAGCAGTACACAAGAATACAACATTTTCACTGTTTTCTCCTACTCAGGGCATTGTATCAAGACAAAACTACAGAAATGCTTGACAAAGTAGTATTTCTCCAACTTCAATTTATACTGATTACAATCAGAAGTAGCAAGCAGCATTTCAGTTACCACCAGAATTCAGGCATTTAAAGCATTCCTGTAATCTTTCTGGTCCATGTTTTAACCCAGCTGATCAAAACCAAAAGTAAACTACACTCAGTGTCTCGAACAAATCAGGTTTAAGTGTCCAAATTCAGCAAGCCAAGACACAGTAATAAGCTCACTCACCAATTTTAACATACAAATGAAGAAATTCACACAGAAGACCGGGTCAAAGTGAAGCAGAGCTTTACCTGTGCAAATAGTCAGGTGCTTGGTTCAGCAGGGTATAGTACTGCCTCACGAATTCCCGCCCGACCAGCAGGGGACTTGGCTTCTCCATCACCATTTCTTTGGTCAACTGAAAACTATGAAAAAAACCAAAAGCTCCATAAGCCATGAGGATTTCAAATCGCTGTTCACATCCTGATTGCATAAGGCACCTAATCACAGGGGAAAGCACACACCAAAACTGTTTTACCCCTGTAAGCAGTTTAACCAATGTGTTTTCAGAGTCATCAGTGTTTTGGTGCCATGGGAAAGGATTCCTGGGTACCAAACCAGGTGGGAGAGGCTGCATGGGCAAGGGAGGTCACCTCATAACATGCCAGTAGTTCATCATCCCACATATCCTCAGTAAAAAGCAGGTGGCAAGCAAGTATGGTTCTCCAAGAGGATTTGCTAAGTGGCTAAGACATTTACAGTTGATCCAAATTCTACTTACCTCATTTGACTTCACAATCAGAATTAAAAGTCAGATGTTCTAAGGCAAAGCCTGTGCTACTGTATTAGGGCCATTTTTAAAAGGTCAGAATAAGTCCAATCTATTTTTATCAGCAGCTACTTGCTGTGAGTGTCGAGTGCTGTGGAGGAATATCACATTATATTAAAATTACCATGCTACAAACACATGCTGCTCTTCCTGTGCTTTCACCAAACTCAGCAAGTCACTTCTCACTTAAATTGAGACCACCAATCAAGTGAACAGCACCACCCATGTCAAGGGACAAATGCATCTAGGTACCTTCTGCCTACTTGCCATGGATCTGTAAGTTACAGAAATAAAGTATTTGCAGGTAGCTTACACAATACTTGCACCTTCAGGACAGATCAGTCCAAACCAAAGCACATTCCTACATTTCCTTGTTATCAAATACTCATACACACTGTTCAAACTCATACGAAATAGGTTCGAACTCACAGGGATAAACACTAATACCAGGGCACATTCTTGGTACTGAATCCAGAAACAACAGTAGCTTTCTGCTTCATGCTCAGTTGTACCAATCAGTAGCAGAATGGGGGCTTAGGAGACAGTGTTGCTGCTGAAAGAACTTTCTCCCCACTACTGACCCCCAGTCTCTTTCACTACACACCCCTTTTCCAAACACATGGTATTTAAATTCCATATGCACATTCTCCAGGTGTGTTGCACAAGTCAAAACCAACACACTATTCAGCTGAGCCCTCTACAAAGCAATTCAGGAATCATCTATTACTTATCTCCTTTTATTTAATACTGCATAACTATGAATAGCTCCAAGAAGTGGGGGCATCAACGAATGGAGGAAAACCTGGATTGGATCACGACCGGGATACGGAATGGGAGAAAACCCGGACTGGATTCTGCCCGGGATACGGAATGGGCTAAAAAAAAAAGAAAAGAAAAAAAAAAGAAGCCAAACTAAGCAGTCTTCCAGCATAGTGTCTGGAGTCTGCAATCCAACAACATCCCGTACCCTGGGAAAACTGAGCTGCCCACACCTTATATTTTAAACATAGCAAAAGAGAAAGAAAAAGACTGCTTCTCCCACATGCTTGTACTAAGCGTTGTTCCAGTTCAGCCAAGGACCTTAAACATTTAACATTCTCTAAAGCATTTCAGTCATCCTTTAGACATCAAGAAACGACAAGAGACTAGAGCTTCCAAAGACAGAGGTGACCAGGTTGGTGTTACTGCAGTGACAATTTCAAACAGGGCTGCAAAGGAAGTCACAACCACACAGCTGGATGGACCAGGAATGCAAAATAGAAGCCTTAAGCCTCAAAGAGATGAACACATGTAAAAAGGTGACATGGAAGCTGGTATTTTGGATAAAGCTAATTCCAAATGAACCTGGCAAATTCCATACATCTCAAATGATGGTCAAATACCCAACACACTGTAATCAAAAGACAGGGCAATGTTTAACCACACTGTCAGAACACACAGATAACAGATCCAAGGATGTGATGACAACCAAACTCCTAGCAATGGTCAGCACACACTGCATCCAGCTTTGTTGGAGACACAGGACAAAAATTCCTAACCTGGACAGAATGCAGCTAAGGTTCAAATCAGAAGATATAACAGGAAAGCCATTAAAATGACAAGAAAACCAGCTATAATTGTATATGTTGATGTGTTTTGCTCTGCTTTTAATACAATCACACACAGGCACTTTATCATCTTTGCAAATTTAAAAATAAACGAGAAGCCTTCCCATCCTATTTTAAAACACACTTTATGTTAGGTTTAAACACATGGAAAAGGATCTGGTGGGCTCCAGAGGGTGTGTACAGGAATGTCCTCTCTTTCAGCAGGATGTGTATCACCGCCACACAAGACAATATTACTCACATGGTAATCTGCAGGAACAGTGACACCAAATAGAACCCAGAACTGAAAAAAGCTGTTCAAAACATTCAGAAGCTTTCAGATGTTTCAAGATCTAACCATGCAGAAAGGAAGTAATAGCCCATGGTTGGGTCTGGCCTGCAGGAAACACTCAGATTCTGCAAACCACTTTCATTTCAGAAAGGTTCCACTATCTGTGGTTCTGCAGCAGCCTTTGAACTCTAAGTGTAATGTATTACAGATATAGATGTCCAACACCCAGCACAGTCTGAAGACACAAAAACCTCCAAGATATGAACTTGTTTGCCTTCTAGAGAATGTTAAATTAGATCCCTAGAAAATAATATCAGACAACAAAAAAAACAGCAAAGGTAGAGTAAGGCTAAACGGTGGTTACCACTGCTGACTTCCTCATCCCACTTTGTTTCCTGTCAAGGACTTGTGAAGCTCTACGAGGACAAGGAGCAGGCCAACCCTAAAGCAGTGGAAGTAGAAATGCCAGCCAGACAAGACCTGCACTTTTCAGCTCCAGTCAGCTTAATTGACAATGCAGGATTTATTTGTACAGCAACAGTTACAAAGAAGTGCTTCTACGCTGTCAGTTTACAGATAGGAAGCCAGTCCTACCATGTACCAAGACTACCACTTGGAGAATGACACGAGGCACACTTAACTTCTTCGTAAAGACTAGTTTCCATGGAATTCAAGCTTTTATTCCTATAGATGTCAATAGGCAAGTTTTCTACTCAATTCTGACAAATGATGAACCACATCCTTCTGAGAATTATTTTCAACTGCTTCCTAGAACACCAACGTACAAAGCTTGACATTCTCACATAATGGCAAACTGTTCCTGCAGCACTCAAATCTCAACAGCTGATTCACCAGCCCTTTCAGATTTCTGTTCTTTAGTGAAAGTCCTCACCTGTACTAACCCACAGCCACATCTTCCATGCTGCTCTGAAGAAATATTCAAAGTGCCTTGTGTTGATTATGTCTGTCATACTTACATGCTTAAAAATATATAAAAAAACTTCCCTACTGCTAAGTGTGAAAAACATACAAGCACTAACTCCTAACGTGGAAAGAAGAATTGCAGTGTGTCCAGTTGTTATCAAGCAGATCTGGAAAGAAATGGGAAAAACCTTTACATGACCTAATCAGAGGACAACAATCTGTTTTTACTGCTGCTGCACCTGCTGCTACGTTGCCAGTTGCCATCTGTTCTTGTTCTCCAGCCAGCACAACCTGAATGGCAGGAGCCAAGCATCTCCTCAGAGAATATTTGCTCCCTACCACTCATGAGCAATTTACTACTCCACTATTCCCTGATCCAAGAAAAACTGCAAATACTTTGTATTACATTTTCATTGCACAGCACATAATAGCACCAAATGTTTGAACTGTCACTATGTTACTCCTGATAGAAGCTTATCCACACGTTTTCCTGTCAATTGGCATAATGATGAAAGGGTGAAAATTGACAGGAAAAGCTGAAAATCAGATTATTTAAGATTCATTCATAATCATGCATTCATATTACTCCATATGTAAAACAAATTGGGTAAATCAAATTATAACAAATGCACTAGAACAATTCTGCAGCATAACCGAGCCCCTTCCTTAAGCCAAGGACTTACAGGAAGACAAATACCTCCTTTACAGTGGTTATCACCTGGCTGGTGGAAAATTCCACCATCTGTTACAATGCTCCCACTTGGCACAAAATCAATGTCAAGCACTGAATTTCTAAAATACTGTTATGTAAATTAGAGCCATTTATGTAAATTCCATATTAGCAAATTCAGATTTAGGTCTACAAAACCTATTAGTATATTAGTGTTCAGAAAAATGGACTCAACAGTAACTGCAACACAGTGAAAGCAAATGAATCATTGCAGTCCCAACTCAATTTTTTTCTTTTTTTTTTTTCATTTTAAAATCGGAGGAGCTTAGTCTGAATCTTTCTTCTACTGGACTTCCTACACAACAGAAGTCTGTCTTCTGCACATCACAGGATGTTTGGGCTCTCAGGGCAACCAGTCTCAAGACTCAAGCAAAACTTCCTTGACTTGATGTAACAAGCCAAAGGACCAAAATCCATTAAAATAAAACATCTAAGTCAGAAAACTTCAAATTTCACCTCCCAAAGTGTGTGGCAATTTCAATCATCTTTCAAGAAAAATGTCAGAACTAACAAAAAGACAAGTTAAAATTCAGTCATAATCTCAACAGGCTCTAGTGTGTTTTTAACATTATCCTTCTGTCTTTGTTCTCTACCATCTTAAATTATGTGTTTTTGACTTGCATTTCAGTACAAGGAACCATCTCAAAAAAACCAGTTACTACAATGCATTGTAATTCTGACTGGAATGTTACACAGCAGTTCACCTCCTCTCCTTTGGCTACTGAAATGCCATAAGGTGACAATTTGATACTCCATTCCTTCCCATCTCTACAAACTGGAGTTTACAGGGTGCCAAAACAGTCATTCAGAATGTCAAGCTTTTCACACAATTCTACTCCCTCATTTTGGTATCAGTGAATTTCTTAAAAAGGTTTTTTGAAAACTAAAGAAACAGTCAAAGAAACTCACATGGAAAAGAGGTGTCTGCATCCAAGCACAACACACTACAAATCTGGCAAACAGCAATTTTCCTGGAAATTAAAGGTCTGGTCAATAGTTAATAGGATTGCATAATTAAGTGTTATTTGGGATTTCTCCATGTTGCTTAGCAACAGGTGAGCATGTTCAAAGCCACAAACCATGTATCTAGATGGAATAACCAGCTAAAGACGCAGTGACTACTGTTGCTATTGACAAAAAAAAAAAAATCATGAAGAAAACACCTAGTATGCCTGTAAGAGACGTGATACAGATTTAAAAGTTTAACAACAAAAGCAAAACAATTACAGGTAATTCTGACTCTCCATACATTTTACATGACTCACATCTGCTCTGCTGCTGACTAAGCAATAAAAAAAATTTTAAAAAAAAAGGGGCCGCTACCTGTGTGAATCATGACACAAAACATTACAGAGTGAACAATGAAACCCAAGCTAAACTTGCACTTCTAGGCAAATTCCAGGGCCCATCTCAACTGGGGATTTGTATCATCCCACCAGCTTGCCCTCAAGGAGGAAGAGTCATGTTAACTTTTTCAAGTAAATGTGTATTTAAAACACTACAAGATTCCAGGTACACCAAGATATTTCACTACAGCCTTAATTATTAAAGGTGAACAAAGAAACCCAAACCAATCCAGTTGTTGACCTAAGCCTAAATTATGGAGAACTGAAAATGCACCCCAAATAAGTGGGCAACTGGAGTCCCAAAACACTAATCCGCTTTAAAAAATAGGTCTCATTACTTGCCTCCCACTGGATGCAGAGCTAGACAGTAGAGAACAGTGTCAGCAACAGAACCTGCATTTTATACACAAGCCATTACAGCTGCCTACCTGTAACCAGTTCATCTTTTTTGCCTTTTGACAGATTCAGAGGGAAAGCATTCAGCCTGGAAGAAGTCATCTTCAAGGCAGCACTATTTCACAGGAGGGAAGATGCTTGGAAGCCACAGCCTGAAAGCTCAATTATGGGATAACTTACACAATAAATATGTGAGAATCAAATGGGAACAAGTTGTGAGGTTACCAGCATTCACAAAACATTAAGACAGCCTGTAAAAGGTTCACCAGAACTTCCAGAAGCAGGCACTTCAGAGCAGTGTCAAGTGTCAGACACATCATGCAGACAGAACCTTTAATAATCTTCAAAACCAACACCTAATGAAAGGTGGACCATCAAATTTAGCACAGCTATTTCTCCTTTCACTAGTGACTCATCTCCACTGTATGACCCACACAACCTACAAAGACAGGCAGTGCCTACGTTCACAAGATACTTGAGGTGTTACAGGGAACTGGATCCTAAAAAAATAATCATGCAGCAACCAGAATCATCAGGCAAACAGCTTCCTCTGTGCTTGATTATCCAGATGCAGCAGAAAGGCAGAGCAATACCTGAGCCCCTTCTGAAGCTTTGAAACACACTAATGAGGGACACTAGAAAAGCTAGATAACTACATATGGTAAGAAAAATTAAGTTAGAAATGTAACTATTTCCTAATCCAAGCAATCAAATAAAATTTAAGCACAAGAAAAACGTTTTCATCACAAGATTAAAAAATTATTGAGAATTACATTCAGCACTGCCCATGCTAGCATCAAAAAAACCCTCTGCTTGCCAGTGGCAGATGGGAAGCCTTACTTAGCAGCAATGCACAGCCCTTCAAACACTGTGAGAATACAAATAAATCAGCAATTGCTGAAGAGCTGTCAGTGTAGAAGTCTGCCTGTGTTTTTGCTAACAAACCTAAGTGTGATCCACAAGTTGATGGATATGATGGAGTCTGCCTTTTTTCAGATAAAAGTCAGTGCTTCTTGTATTTTTCAGCTTTATCAAGCAAGAGAGACAAACAGAAGATTTCTAATGCTTTTAGTCAGAATCTAAAAGAAAAGAGATCATCTTGGAGAAATGTAATTTCCAGAGCATTAAGCTCAAAAGCAGATTAAAAATACAAAGACCATCTGAAGTGTAAGTTAGGGTAGCTGACATCACACATCTACACCTGTACAGTAAGGAATGAATGTTCATCTGGGTAAGAAAAAATGATACCAGACACTATTCATGTAGGTAAGAGCATAAAGGTCCAAAGACAAACAGCAAATTAGGTCTTGTTTACAAGAGGAGCAAGAAAAAAAAAAATCAAACCTAGAAGAACTTTGAAATCTTGCTATTAAAAGTAAATGATATAGTGAGAATTTCTCAACAAGGTGTTTTGGTTTTTTTAATTCATCCCTCAACCACTTCTGCCTTCCCTGAGTGTTGAGTTTAATATGGTGTGGGTTTGGTTTCTTTTCTTTCTTCCTTTTTAAAGCTGTTTCACCTGGCTTCCAAATTCCTACTTGATATCACACAATCATCACTTCTATTGAGCAGTTACCTGCTGTAGCATTAAGCTAAGGTGATGTGCCCTGAGCCTAACTAGCAACACTTCATATCCTCACAAGAGCCCTGTTGGATTTAGCATTACAGAAAAACACATGGCCCTTGTGATTTGACAGAAGTCCAAAACGAACTCCTCTTCAAAATCTGAGTTCTCTGAAAACTCAAAGCCTTGAGAATTCCCAGAGATATTACTGCATTTTTAATAACCCTAAAGTCAGATGATCGTAAACAGGCTCTCTTAAACCTGGGTGAAGGACTTGTCTTTCTAACTGGACCTATTTCAACCTCATTTACCCTGCAATTACAAGCAATGTTTCTCTGCAAAATTACATTTTAAACATGCAAATTTCATCCTAAAGGGTGGTAGGATAGTGCTGGTCTGAACAGTTTGTTTACTCTTTTTTAAATGAAAAGTAAGTCAGCTTTCTGCCTATACTGCTCTCCAGACTGCTTCATGATAAAGCAGCTACTTAGACCCTGTGATTTTGCCATTAGAACATGTTTTGTTTTGACATCCAAGAGCTGCTCCAACATCTCGATGAAGTTGGCAGCAGGTCCAGTCATCTTCTCTTAGGTCTGCAAATTTTCCATTTGGCTCCAGTGCAGCCTCTTAAAGTGAAAAAGCAAAAGTTACTCATCAGCAGTCGAAAGAGGCAGATCAGAACACCGGGTTACACCAACATTACAGTGAAATTCAACCTCACTCCCACTTGGATTAGAAGCACCAGGATTAAGATTTAACATATTTTCTGCATGCCAAGTAACAGATAACTGTAAAGAGAGCCAGCTCTTTCACCTCTACCCACTTAAGTCACAGAAGACACTTACACTTCGTATATCAACTGTATCCTAGCACTTAGGACTGATCCATCATGACACTGTTACATTAAAAACAAAACAAAGTCAGCCCAGTAGCAGCCATGAAACACAGAAACAGCACAGGGCAAAGCAGATGAAAATGGAAGACAGCCACCAGCATTTTCAAATGCAGTGCTGCACATTTGCCTCAGCAAGGAATCAGGTTCATCACAGATCACTCCTACATAACTGACAGCTCCCAGGCTCCTGCTCTGAAAGCAGCACACCACCAGGCATGTCTTCCTGGAAGAGGTCCAGACTTAATATAGCAAAACTAGGACCTCAGACCAGTGTAACATTCACTGCTTGCAAAGTTCTAAGGATTCTTTCACAGTAACTGATGATCAGACTCTTTAAGTTTTTTTTTTTTCTAAATTACTCAATGAGGTAGCTTAGTATTATCAAGCCTATTAGCAGCTACACCAAGATGTAAAATAATTACTTCAACTCTGCAGATTTTATATAGGCACCTGTAAAAAAAAAAGCATAGTCTTCTAGGCCAAACTACCACTTTTGCTTTTGGTTTTGGTTTGTTCCAAGCAGAGCAGACTACAGCCAGCAGAACTAGCACCACCCTGCCGAAGTCCTGCTGCACTTGGAATCCTCTTTGATTCTTCATTCATTACCTTTCTTCATCAAACAAAAAGGCACAGGTGCTAGTAAGAAAAACTAGAATAATCAATCCAAATGTTTTCTAATTCAAACAGGCATTTGTGCTAATCTTATGAGTGCTCCCTCATCAGGTACTACTGTTCTGAACAGAAATGTCAGCACATACTTGCAGCAGCATCACCTTTGCCTTATTTTACTTCCAGTAAAAAATGCTGCTGTGTGTTTGCCTTACAATTCACAAGCTGAAAAATTAAGCACCAATGTTCTGAACCAAACAGTTTGCTGTTTTATCCTGTGCATAAAGATTCTGCTTAAAATGTACATGTTCGGACTCCATCAGTTGTGTTGAACTCTACTGATGCTCTTGTGCCAGCAGCAAAGTGAACAGCAGAGCAACAGTCTTGCCATCACAGCACAAACAAATCCTCTTGTATGCTTTGATTGTTTCTTAGACTACAAATGCAAAAATTCCCAACAGAAGATCCTGATGGGCTTGGCCCACATAGACTTTCATTTTAATTATGCTTCCCTGTTTTAAGGAGTTCATACTTAAAAGAACACAACCTAGCAAAAAAAGGCAGTTGCCAAATTCACACCATTCAAGAACTGGAGGCCACTACTTACCACCTGATATATACAGGATTTTTTCAAAAAAAATTTTAAAACACTTATGTTTATAAAATTCAGATACATATTTGCAAAGCTTCCAATGTTGATTTGATTATTTTCCTAGTAGACTTTGTACAATTACACTTTCTAGCAGGTTTTAATGTTGCCTTTCAGGCAAACTAGTCCTTGCAACATGTGATGCTATCAAAAAGGTCGTGAGATCTCCATCATAGAGATAAGGATACAAGACTTTAAGCATGTGAATATTTACAGCCAACCTCCAAATTAGTTATATACGTTATCCACTAAGCTTCTTTTTTTTTAAAGCTACACTCACAACTTTGTAACATCACATATACTGACTGAAACACCCTAGAAAAGGTGAGTTCAGTTCACAGGATGAGAATATGATACCACCAGCATCATGGAAGCATTACAGAGCTATCCAGCAAAATCATTTGGCTTATTCTTTAGCAACAGAGAATAAGAAAAGTGAACATTTGGTCGAAGGCAAGGATATCAGGAAAGGTCTGAAATGCACTTTTTGTCCGTCAACTTCCCTTTATGACATCAATATAACAAGTCTTGTTAGCTAAAAAAAAAAAAAATCCAACACACCCACCCCCATATGATTTATGGTATTTGAAAGCATCAGCTTCCAAAGCTTGATAGCAGTGTCCAGATTTCCTAAAGCTGTCACTCCTGGCTGTGAGAGCACAGGCTTGCCAAAAATAGCACACACTGGAAACATGGCGGCTTGCTGCAAATGCTGCTTTCCCCCGATTGTGAAACAAACAAAAAAAAAATCCTTATTTTGGTAAAGAATACTTATTATACGCATGCAAGTCTTAACACAAAAGGTCACCAGGTAAGCCCGTTGAGAATTAGGAGCACATTAGATCATCCAAATCAACACCAGAAGGTACTGGAAGATGTATCGAACGAAGCCTTTTCTCTGGGGTTTCTCCAGCATGTACATCTGAGGCCTTACAATATGCTGGAAAGTCTTCCTACAAGCACTACTTCACATTTACATCTTGGCTTAATCTCGGATTCAGCCAAGGTCATGCGGTAAACCAGGTTAAGATCCATGCTCTCCTGCTCGAATTATAACTTCCTTCACCTATAAAGTTACACCAAAGGAGCCACCTCGAGCTGATACCCAGGTCCGGACTGTGCGAGCACCCAGCACTGCCCCTCAATCCGCAGCTACAACTCACTATTGAGCGGGAACATCTCGGCCGCACGCCGGGCTTTGAGTGGGCTCCTCCCCGGCCCCACCTGCCCGAAACAAAACCCAAAGGCAGAGAGTGAAAAGCCTCCCAGTCTGGAAACCCAAGAACAAAGCTCGACCCGCACACCTCGCCTCGCACAATGCGGGCCCAGGAGCAGCCGATCCTCCGCCACCCCCCTACCCCGCACTGCTCCCGCCGGGAGCCCCGAGGGCGCCGCAGCACCGGGCGCTCTCGGGAAGGCTCTGGACCCTCGCGGGGGTTACGCGGCCGCAGGTCAAGCGGGAGAGCGCCCGCCACAAAGCGCCGCGGGGACCGGGCGGGCCCCACGCCGGACGGGATGAAGGCGGGGGAGGAGGGGAAGGGGGGGGGGCGCCGGCAGCGCAGTCCCGCACGGCCCGCGGCCTATCGGGCGTTGAGAGCGCCTCAGACCCCGTGCGGTGCGCACGGCCCGCGGCCCCCTCGGGAAGGCGCTGCCGCGCCGGCGTCTCCCCGCGCTCCCCACCCCCCCTCACCTGCGGGCGGAGCGGGACGGGAGCGGAGGCGCCGCTTCACCACAAGGCCCGGCTGACAAGAAGCGCCTCACGCAGCGGCGTGCTCTGCCGCCGGCTACATATATCCGGCGCGCAGCCTACCCCAGCGGGAACGGCTCCGCCAATCAGAGCGCGGCGGTCGCCCTCACTCGGATGCCGGTTGGCCCGCAGCGCTACGGAGGCGGGCGAGGAGCTGAGAGGCAACTCAGTCAGCCAACCACACAGCGGGGTTCCACGGGGCGGTAAGAGTGACTGACATCCAGGCGAGCCAATGGGCGGTGGGCGAGCCCTGATAGATTTGCCCTTTGGCCAATGGGACGACGCTCCCCGCGCCTCCAGGCGCGCAGGGCGGCGCGCGCCGGACGCCGCAGTGTGGTTGAGCCGCACTGCAGCGCCCTTGAGAAAGTGCTGGTAAACCCCGTTATAGGCGGGGGCGGGCCCCACGGGGCGCGACGGCCAATCGGAAGGCGCGGCGGGCGCTGACGGACAGGGCCCCGCCGGTGCTCTTAAAGGGGCAGGCGGCGGCCACGCGGGGCGGTGTCCCGCGCTCCGCACCGCCCCCTGCTGGATGGAGAGGGACAGCGTCCAACATGGCGGCGGGCGTCATGAGCCATGTGCGGGGCTGCGGGGACACCCAGGGCCCGGCCCCTCACGGGCTGCGGACCTCCAGCAGTGAACAGGCAGTGCCTGCCCGCCTTTGTCTGTGTCTCCACGGGGCTTCTTAGTGCACATCTGGCCCATCATGCACCTGAGAGAAACCACGGGGGGTGGGCAAAAGGAGCGTTTCACAACAAGGCACCTCCACCAGACACAGCCCCAACCGCTCACGCGAGATGGAAGGCGGTGGTCACTGTCCCCTGCCCATTCAGGAGATCCCAGGCAGAGCCGGGAGGCTCATCCAGCTGCTTTTCCTTCACAGCCTCTGAGCAGAGCAGTCACAGGGTCATCTGCCCCTGAGGAAAGACAGTTCAAGCAGGGGCATTTTCTAACACACCTTGCGAGGGCCAGGTAGTCCTGCAAAGGAGGAAAAAGGCCTGGAAGTTCCCAGATCCTTCCTCACCAGCAGGTGCTGGTCCAGGGAGCCACGGGAGACCAGGAGGGAGCAGGCAGTAAGCCAGAGCTGAGCAGCTTCCAGGCAGCCATAGCTTTCCGTTTGTTGGTATCACGTCCCATCCCACATGTATCTATGACACGCAGCCCTTAGAGATAGATTTCACTCTATAAAAATGACTTCCTGCCCACCACCACATGCCTGAATGCTGCCTAAACCCCTCCCTGCCATGCCTTGCAGCAAGAGATACAGACAGTGGATTGGCATGGGGCCATGCTCAGCATTAATATCCTTCCCCAATACCCCCTGGCTATTTTTAGCCTAAGCCACACTGCAATCTGCCAGTTCATAAATCAGTACTGCAGACTTTGACAAAGTTTAACGTGAGCCCAGTGACCCAGCACAACAGCCTGACCAAAATAAACTCTGCTAGGGGGATCCTGGACATCTCTCCGCAGAGCAATAAGGAGGAGGCAATTCCTCTTTTATAAAAATATTGATAGAGCAGCATCCTGTGCATCTCAAAAGGAATGTGCTCACCCCCAGTTGGTGTGGCAGAAAACAAGAAACACCCTGGTTATTTTCCCTTCTACAGGTTGGTCTTAACAGGAAGATGCTGAAGTCCAGCACGTGGTCAGGAAATACCTCGGACCCATCAAAGCTTTCCCAGCTCTTCCGAGTCCTGAGTGCTGCACTGTCCCCTCTCCAGCTTCCCTGTCCAAGCACCTGAGCTGCTCCCGGCCCCCGACACAGCCTCCCACACCTTGTCTCAAGGTTTTCAGAAAGGGGCTCATTTTCTTTCAAAGGACCAGCCAGCCAAGAAAGAAAAAAAAATAGCGAAANCCTCCCTGTCCAAGCACCTGAGCTGCTCCCGGCCCCCGACACAGCCTCCCACACCTTGTCTCAAGGTTTTCAGAAAGGGGCTCATTTTCTTTCAAAGGACCAGCCAGCCAAGAAAGAAAAAAAAATAGCGAAAACCAAAACAAAGCAGGCACATATCCAGGGACCAGCATCCTTCTTCTCAACCTACTCTGCAGTAGAGACTCCCCCCAAACCTCCCTCACTCGATATCCTGTCTACCGGAGCCCTCCCAAGACAATAAATCTCAAAACCTTAAAAGACAGAGAGGAACAAGCTTTCTGAAGCAGCCCGGCCCCATTTTCATGGTGGGCTCTTCCCACTTCCCTCCCACATCCATTTTTCTGTGCTGATCCTTAGCCTGGAAGCGGGCAGAGCACCCGGCAGGCTGTTAGAGCTCCACATGGATCAGCTGCCACCCAAACGTTCTCCACCGCTTTTTCCTACACCCTCCCGGGCATCCCCGCCTCCCGACGGCCGCAGCCCCGCCGTGGGGCCGGGCACGGCCCGCCCCTTCCTCCGCGCCGCGCCCGCAGCCGCGATCCGCCATCCGGGACAGGAGCTCCGCCATGCCGGTGGGTGCGGGCCGGGCAGCGGGGCCGGGAGGGGCTCGGGGGCGGTCAGGGGGCTGTGTGGGGCCGGGGGACGTGGCG